>JARBEQ010165215.1:5161-22556 GCA_030265355.1 Tritonia tetraquetra
CCCCCCCCCCCCCCCCCCAAACTCTTTTGCATTGTTTTGTTACCCATTGTCTGTATTACTACCAAACCCAGCTCTATTTCTGAACACAATGCTGGGAAAACTCTGGATCAGGCAAGTAAGCAGGTGATCAGCCCACTGTGCCCTAACCTTGAACGGCATAGTGAGCTTCACATTTTTAAGTGTTTTGGTCATAAAAATATTTTCTGCTGCCTTTGTGGTAAACCCCTCACCTATAAGAAAACAGCAGATTTTGCCACATAAGGTATTGATGAATTTTTGTTTGTTTTCTTTATATTTTAAATGGCTAAAGCTCAAGCTGCTTTCGGCGATCTCCTTTTAATTTTCCAGATAATTAAACAGGGGGACAGTTTGAGAACCTGAATCTGAAAGGCAAACCAGGAAATGATAAAGAAAGGAATAAAGGACAGCTTGGGGCTCATGTCACATTTTCATTGGGGTTTTTTAAATAACCAAAACATCCTAGTCCGAAGAGCCAAATTCTCTCTTTATCTGAGGTATAGCCACAAGAGACTTAAGCGTCCAGCACTTTTGCGCGTCCACTGTCTGTTTCATGGTGTGAAAAAGGGTGTGAAAGATTGTGGCATGTTGATTTGAACACATTCAAATGTGGACATGCATATAACTATATATGTGTCTTGTGCACTATTTGGGGTGGAATATGTGGCTGACCCCAACACTACATTGCAGTATTCACTCATTGAAAGTCTTATAAGACAAATGCATCCTACAGGCTGAACATTAAACATTATTTTATTTTGAGGTCAGAAACGTCTGGCTCTGATGACATTAAAACTTACTTTTGACATCGGCATCTTGAAACATGGACTGTGTCATGGCTATTTCATTCACCAAGGCTGTCTCTTTCTGTCATAGTCATAAATTTACATTACAATACATTACAGTCTTCCACTTTAGATAAACTCTCTTTAACTGAACTGTCATTTAAGATACACCCTTGATCTGATCCAATTTCTTTTTTTATAATCATTAGTAATTTTAAAATAAAGCCTGTCAATGCAGTTTAACTCAACTCATTTTTTAAATAGTTTTTCAGGATTGTTTTTCATCAACAGCTATCAAATAAAACTATTTGGAAACACTTTCTTTAACAAATTAGTCGGATGGCTCATGGGGTCAAGGGCGTATATCTCATGGTTCTCATTACAATAATGTTTGTACCTTATCATAAAAACTTGGTTAGAAATACATTAGGGTGTATAAATTTGAATACTCCATCATAAAATGTGGAAATTATTTCATTTGTAGATACTACAATACTGACAACCCCCACTGGTAAATCATTTTCCCCTGAAACCCAAGAACTTGAAAGAGTTAAATAAGATTACACATCTGGCCTTACATAAAAGTCTCTAGCACCGAAAAGCTCTGTCGAGATGCTGGATAAACAAGATTCAAATTCACTTCTGAAAATATGGACATGAATAGCAAAGTCAAACAGGTGTGAATAGATTGATGAAAAATTCTGGGAAAAAAGCCGTAGAACGAAAACATTTTAATTTGAAGACCACAGAGAAATTTTAGATAAAAAGATAAATTATGTGTATTTCAATCATGTCCTATAACTTCCCTGCTTTGGAAATCATATCTCACCAGATTCAATATCTCATGACAATGACGATAAAGTGCGGGCCTTGATGCAGTCAACAATGCTTAACTTGGGGGAGTGGAAAAGAAATACAACATATCCATTAGGCTGGATTTCAGTGAGGTCAGTGCTTGTTCCAAAGAAAAAAAATATCCTCACAACTGAATATCAACTCAAACGACTTCAACTTAAGAGAGAAGCCCACTGTATATCAATGACAAATTAAATAGTAGACATTGCATTTGCAGTCTGAGTCCCATTGTCCACCCCTTGTCGTGGTTGGGTCGTTAGCATACTCTGATGCCCCGGAGAGCCATGCCAGCAGGAGCTAAGCTCCTAGCACATCAAAGAACAATGTAAAAAATGACATGGTAGGAGGCCTTAAGGTGGCAGCCCCATCACCTCTCTTAGATACAGTGGGGTAATCCAGGGCCCTCTGTCGGGTATAACTTATTATGTAGAAGGTCTTGGTTTATCGCTGAGTACTTGTCTGAAATTATCAGACTCAGAGCACAACAGACATGATAATAACTAAGTCATGAGATAGGGCTAGGATTAAGAATTGCCAAAGCTCTATCCAAGAGAGAATCATCAAATTGTGTTGGATCTTCTTTGATATAAAAAACAGAAGACTACTCTAAAACTGAAGTGACTTGAGTTGATCTTTGGTTGTGTCAATTTTTTTCTTTGTAAAGCCCACTGATCTTAGAAAAGTCTAGCCAAATGAGTGTGTTGAACTTAACTATAGATGTGATGATTTACCCTCCCCCCCCCCCCCCTTCCCCCAACTTAAACTTAAACTTGACTCTATATATAGCCTTACTGTCCTATAAATGGAGTAGAACTAACAATTTTAACCTTCTTGTTTCAGCCTACTTACAAACAATCTCTCTGGCATGTTTTCTCTCCTTGTATTGCTCTCTGTATACAGTTCACTCCTGGTCTGTTGCTCCCAATCTTCCCTTCAATACTGAAAGAGATTTGTTGGTCAAATTAGCCTCAACTGGATCTGAGCATGCACCAACAAAGAGAATTAACTTTATCAGCAAAAACATCTCAGGCACCCTAAGCGTCAAATTCTCCCCGCTTTATCAATAGCTGTGGGATAGCCGTGAGGACAAATATAATTTGTTTATTGGCCTGTCTTTGATTAATAATTGGTTTGTTGTTTGATCCAACCCTATTAATACCGCAGAGCAGTGTTGGGGCGAGCCCTATGTTCAGCCATGAAAGGCACATAAGATATCTGTCATAAATGCAGGCACACCGACCACCAAACATGACTGAACACAGAGCCAGAAACACTTTGGATCAGAGAGTTTCAGACAAGCAAGTGATCAGCCCACTGTGTCCATAACTCTTTGATTAATACAGCCCAATTTATTGTTCATTTGCTCATGGTACCAGTAAAAAGTTATGGACACAGTGGGCTGATCACCTGCTTCTCTGAAATTCTGTGATCCATAGCATTTCCAGCTCTGTATTTAGTTATGCTTGGTGGTCGAGTGCATGCGTTCATGATGCATGTCTCTTGCGTGCCTTTCATGGCTGAACATGGGGCTGTCCCCAATAACACTGCTTTGCAGTATGAACAAGTTAAGATCAAACAAACAAACAAACAAGCAAATACGGCATCACATCAAATCAAACAAAAGATTGGTAGAGAATGTGGTACGTTGTTGTTAAATTTGCTTCGAGCAGGTTGCTCTTAACAACGTAATCAAAGTTCATCATTAAGCAGCTGGCTCTCTTCAATTGTGTTGCATACGAGTACAATAATGTGTTATGTTTTGAGGGTAGTGCCCCTCTCATGCAATGCATGTTTTTGTTCTCAGTCTGTATAGTTGACTGTTAGATTTAGCTATGTAGCTTTCGTTCATTAGCGGTGTCTGGGGAGAAGGTGGTGTCTCTGATCCCAAAAGTATAGAGGCAGTTCAAGAGCATGTGTTCAATAGATTCCATAGGGGTGAAGTAGTGCCTTTTATTTGGTTCCTTCATCTGGTCCAATCAATTTAAGTGTTTATTAACAGGTGCATGTTGGGAAGGCTGTTTAAAGATGAGGAACTTCAGACCCAGGTTTTTTCTGGTCCTTTCAGAGCTTTTATGGCTCTGCCCTGGAGATTCACGTGGAATCTTCTCAAGTTATTTAGAACCACCTTTGATATGACCTTTATGTGTTGAAAAAGGGCGTGAAACCTCAAACATTAGAACTTTTTTTTACAAAGATGAGGGATTAGTGTGTTCTCTCTATGTGTGGTTAATCTCATCCCTAATATTGGGCCTTGTGATATGGCCAAATAGTGCTCTTCCTTTGGTGCCACATGCTATTCATCCATTCTGTGATATGTGGCAAAGAAGAAGCATTAATAATAATAAAATTGATGATGATGATGATGATGATGCTGATGATGATATTGTATGCTGAGAAAGAGCAGCACTGATTGGAAAATAAAATAGACCGAGTTTTTACCAGGGTATAAAATTATAAGCCTCATTGACGGTAACTTACTTACGGACCGACGTTAGACCTTCATCAACTTTTTGTTGAGCAACAGCAAATGTTTCTGACAAAATAAAGAATCAACATAATAACAAGGCATAAATAAGTTTCCAGGCATTTACTCCACAAGGATCATTGTGTTACTTGGTAGAGGGGCTAATTATCAATACAGGCTAATTTGCACTATGTGTGATATAATGGGTTTTTTTAGCCCAGAAATGAATGCCATTTTGTATTATAATCAATACTTCCAACAATTCCCTGACTGTTGATCCATAGTTTAAAACAGCTCCACATATCAATTACTTAGTTACAGCTCTATTTGTGTAGCAACAACAAGAGACCATCTAGAGAGATAGCAAACTCAGAAAAAAATGCAATTTTCACCTGACATTCTGCGATGTTTTTCTTGTACTTGGTTGCACTTCATGCTTGCTGTTGCAATAAGAGAATATGATGATAAAACAAATTATGGCAAATGTCTTGACTGTTGGAATTATCAATATAATAATCATAATATCATAATATATTCACAGTGGGTTGATCACCTGCTTGGCTTAATATCTTGATCCAGAGAAATTCAGCACTCATAGTGCTGGCCCTACACTGTAATGGTAAAAGGGAATTGGATAAGAAAGAAAGAAAGAAAGAAAGAATAATCATAATATCTAAGTCTAAGTCTAAGGACTTAGAAATCAATGTCTATCTAGAGATAGATAGTTAGGATCTTATCATGGTGCTAATTTTTAAATCATTTTTTAAAGATACTAATCTTTAGCAAATGTTCAAGGTCTGAGAACTAAGATAGAGTCTAAATGGTCTAGGATACTAAAAGTGATGACTTGAATTAAAACAAAACAATTTACCATGTTCCATGTCTTGCTCTAATGTCTGTCTTTGCATCTGTCGCTCCTGCAATTTTTTAGCTAAGCATAAATTTTCTGAAAATGAAAAAGTAATAGACTTATCCTGATACCAGCAGACAACTCATTTTTCATCACTCCTGAGACACTGAGAGTATTTTTCAAACACAATAGTTAGCGAGATTGCAAACAATGCAAATGTAAGATAAGTCTAATTACATTGACAGTCCATCAACTTAACAGGAGTGTAAGGAAAAATAATACTATACGTCTAAAATGATCATTTGAAAGGACGGGTGTACCTCTACCTATAGATAGGTATCAATATTATTCTTATAATCAGACACTCCTTTTCCGTGCTCTAGCAGACGACAAAATGTGTTTTCAACATAAGACCATCCGAGCGCTAACTCACCATGCTTCAGTTCATTTAGGCTGTAGAAAATCGATTCCATACGAACGTTATTTAACTGAGTCATTATCATATCACTATATAAAATAAGATAATAAGAGTTGTTATGAAAAAGAAACTGTCGGAGCCGAAATTATGTCACGGTAGCGGCCGCAGTTGTTGACTTGTTGACGGGTGAACGAAGCAATTCCGTATAACTTGAAAAGCTACTAATCACGGGTTTTTAACAGATAAATGCGAGCTGACTAAAATAATACCTGGAAACATTATATTTTTTACTCTACGTGTGCATTGTAGTGATGGTTTACAGAACTCGAGTACATATTCTGCATTTAATTTTCCGCTTCGACTATCTATAAAAAGCATTCACTGATTGGGATACAGGTTATTTATCCAAGATACTACTTTATGTTTAAGGATGCCATTTAAAGTCGATCATACTACGTACAGTGATCAATTTCATATGTCTTGATCGTTACGTTTTGTCATTGATTGAATTAGTTAGTCTAGGTCTAGTTCAGTTCGATTATGCTATAATTGGTTAACCGAAATTAAATCAGTACGATTACAACTATCCAAAATGGCATCCTCCGTAAGTCTTGGATTTACAACATACGTTAATTTAAAAGATCAAGAATACTCACTTATATGCTGTTTGTTTTAATTTCTCAGTTACATTTGAATATATTTGATGGTACATTTATCATGCTCTTTTTGAAAATATCAAGATTTTACTTAGTGGCTTGGACACTGCCTGGCTTTTAAAATGTTTTTTTTATGGTCGATTTGCTGCTGCTACCGGCGAGTAGAAGTATCTCTATCTAATTAGAGACAGAGACATATTTTGGTACCGGTAAATAAAACCAAAAGCATGGAACTAAATCAATGTGGAATTTGCTATGTTAGATTGAGTCACAAACAACATGATTGATCAACGTTTATTTCCTATTGATTAAATAGCTTTGCCATCTGTTTGTTACATTGTTACAACAACTCGGGTAAATGAGAACCTGGCCGAGTGCAGCAAACGATCTTGTCAGAATGCTAGTGCTGAAACGCCTAACAGGCAAGTCGCACTGTATACTCCTCATGGAGTTAAGAAGGATACAGGAGTGTTATGGCCTTCCGGGGGTAACCTATACTCTACATTGTAAAGCGCGGCATAGAGGATGAACTTCGTTTATATGACTATATGCACTAAATAAGTGCTATGCTAAAACTTTACTTTACTCTAGTAATGTCTGTTTCATGCCATTATAAGGCAACTGGTGCTAGGAGGAGTGACACCTTACGTAAGCTCACGTTCGGTGTAGCGCATGCATGAATGCCCAGCAAGGCTTCATCTGCATTTTGCATTCTCTTCCAAAAGAGAACATTTTTAATGGCGATGGAAGAAGATGCAAAATGATGATAATAATATCTTTATTGTCCTTAAGGGCAATTTTTTGTTTGGTTAACAATGGTCCATTACACAAATTGATAATATGCATTAAATAACATACAGGTATTACATTAATGCAAACATCCTACATGGATGCATATATATGCACACACAAATAAGTACACACAAAGGTCCATTAATTTGGTACAGAGATGCCCCTCCCCCCACACACAATGTAAACACATCTCAAGTTTGATTAACCAATACAAAATACAAAGTTCAGTCAAGTCTTTGTTGTGTTCCAGTCCAATACCGTTAATGATTAAGATTCTTTAGCTTCAAGCATTAATGGAGGCTGACATTCAAGAACGGTTTTAATGATTTTGGTATATATGTTGTTATTTTCAAACAGGCTTCTAACAACATGGACGATAAGCCTGTAAAGATTGATAAATGGGACTCAAGTGCATTGAAAAACACATTGGACGATGGGGTTAAAAAGGTGAGTGTGTTACATTAGAGAATTAATTATTGCTCCATGGCTTCATGTAAAGCAACATGAATTTAAAATGATTCTTATTTAGGTCAAATTGTAACGTTATCCATGACCATCGATTTTTATGAATTTGATATTTTTTTCAACAGTTTCCCTTTTGAAAATTTCCAATCCTGAAATTCCCATTCTCCGTAGCCAAGGGAAATAACTATATTATCCACCTGATTTAATGTAAAGATGTCATTCGACAATAAAATGATCATTCAAATTATTTCATTCATGAAAAATGGATACAATCACATTTTAGAGAGATGCTGAATGTTCACTGATTCTGGTTGCCTAGTCTTACTTATATAGGAAGTGTAGCAAATGAGTTAATGATAATGTCATACATAACAACATACTTTCATTTATATATATGTTTATTTGTTTTGCAGGTGTTGGTAAACCTTTTAGGATTTACAGAGTCCCATAAGCTGATGGATGGCCGTCTGTTCATCTGCACCATCGCCATTGGATTCGCCATGTTTGCCTTGATTTGGGATTTCTTCTACCCATTTCCACAGTCCAGAACTGTCCTCTTGACCTGTGTCATATCGTATCCTTTAAACTTATAATTTTTTATTGCCATGAAAGAGGCAGGAAGACAAATAATAACATACTTAACTCTTTTTGTACTATACGGCCAGTGCTGTCCAAGACAAGCATACCAGCGACTGCACGATGCGGCTGGTTTTCATTCTGTCATTCCAAATAGATTAAAACGCAATTTTTGGGGGATTCAGATCACTTCAATCAATTATGAGAAGATTTATATATACACAACATGCAAGCTAGTATGTATAATATTCTGTCTGTAACAGACTCTCTGTCTCTGTTCGTTTAACCTCTAAAAAGTAGTTCTCTGGGGTTTTTTTTATGGATTTGGAAATTCTAGGGCTGGTATGAAAAGAGTTAACGAACTTGAACAAATGGGTAGGATTAACACCAATTTAATGCATGACATTTACATTTAGAATGCTTTGTGAAAGTTTGATCACTATTTGTGAAGAAATGAATTTTTTTTTTTTAATTTTGGTCTTCATTATCACAGGCCCAAAACATTTGAGGTACCAGAGGGAGGTTTTGTAATAGTAATACTTCAAGGGTTAAAAGTGTTTATTTATTGTCATTGATTGTATAGATTATGATAATTCTATGATTCCTTGACTAACAATCCTAGATACTTTATATTGATGGGCATACTGACAGTCTACCTCAACTATATAGAGAAGGGAGTCTTTTTGGTGGCACTAGAGAAGGATAGAGCCATGTTGGAACCTGACAAAAAATATGTTCTTTCCTCTTCCCTAAGAAAGTAAGGAATGGTGATGCTTTTCTATTATCTCTTGTTTAATTTTCAATAAATGTAGCTTTTGATGTCCCAAGTTATAAATCAATCATGTGTTTACTGTAAACTTTGCTTTTGTAGAATTTAAACCGTTATTTTGTTCAGATTTCTGCAAGAATCGGGAACTTTTGGTGCTCAGGTTCTGAACTGAATGTAAACATCCTCTGTTGTTATCGTGTGTACTTGTATATATTAGAGTTCAAATTCTAGATTGCATTGTGTACTGTCGTTGACCCATGCCATCCAGTTATTAGAAATCAATTTTGGATAACATATCATGATATTTTGTTTGTTTTTATAAAAATAAAAAGTGACTTACATATCATGATATTTTGTTTGTTTTTATAAAAATAAAAAGTGACTTCTCACAAAGAAAATTTCTGGATGAGTGGTGTTCAAAGTCAAAGAGCTAGACTGCCACTTGTGAATTTGCATCATAAGCTTTCTTGGAGCCATTTATTTTTCTTTTATCTGTCTGAAGATAAATACTTATCATTTTAGTCTTATTACTTGTGTTTCGGGGTTGTCACAGATTTTTATCCAAAGTCATGATTATTTTCTGGCCTTTGTTAGAATTTGATTTGCTTGAGTTTGCAGGTCTGCTGTCGGTCAGTGTTGAAATCAATTATCTTTTTGTATTCTTACTTTGAAACTCGTGTATCTCTTTTTCATTTTTCCAGATACGATGAAACCTATCATCTCACCATGAGCTATAATGACGGGAAGAGCAACAAAGAGCAGAGTACGACAGTGTCAAAATGTGTGGGCAATTACTTTGATGACAATGGACTTTTTTGTTTTGACCTTTTCAAGACAGTGGTCGAAAAGATGAAGGAAGATTTAACCACCAAGAAAAAACAGTAATTGTTACGTCACATATGTTTGTGTGTGATGTGTGGATCATGAATTGTTAATGATTTAATTAGATGTTTACAAGGACCCATAAACTCATGTCGTGTAATGTAGCAGGGTTGTCTTATGAGGCATTTGTTTGTTATTGTGGAATGTAGTTTTATATTGAGAGTGAGAGTGTATTTTGACTGTAATGAAGGCTGCTATACTCAATGAACTGGAACATCTATATTCTCTTTATCAGTATTTCATTATGTTTTAAATTTGATGCGTCCCTTAGTATTTTGTGTACGGCATATTGCTTTTAATTTATTTGGTTTCTAGTTATAGTGGGAGGACAAGATACCAGTCAACTCAGCTTGTTTTCAAATCTTGAAAATATATTCACTAATTTTCAGTCAAAATGCATCTGACACATACTAACATTTCCTCCCAAAGTAGCTTGTTGTAGCATTGTGGTAATGCATTCACTTTGTGTTCTAACGGTCCTGGGGATTTTTTTCCATTGGACTTCTCTTAGTTTTATGGCTCTGGCTCTATAGATTCCTTATGGAATCAAGTCTTATCAGAGATGGACCATTGGAGCGTACTCTAGCTCAGTTGTTGAGTCGCATGTTTCTTCCTCTGGTCCTGTCAGAATTTTCAATTCTCCCTGGAGAGTGGAATGACCCATAATGAGTTGCCAATGGTGTAAAAGTAACAACTCCCTCTCGCACATAAGAAGAACAGAAAGAAAATAGAAAAAACTTCCAATAAAGAAAATTGTACAAGGATACATAACGTTTCGGGTAAAACCCTTCCTCAGCTGGACACAACAACAAAAATGCAAACAAAAAACGAACACAAACACTAGTGTGTAGAAATAGATATCAATATCAATACGTTCTCTCGAGCATACACATGTCAACTCTACCTTGCTACAAATTTGAAATTCTTTATACAAATTCCTTGTTGGATGATATGGTGTCACCTACAACAGGACTTTTTTTCATGTTATTTTGTATAATATTAATATGAAAGAAATGGAATTTATGAGATGTTTGACCCTAATGTTGTTTTTTAACATTTTTTTGGTAAGGTGTTGTCATTGTATTTTTATTCAATTTAAAATCCCTGTTTGAACATGATCTAACGATTTTATTTAGGCTTTATATTCTGGTCAGTGTGATTATATGAACGTTATTATTTCTAAAGAATATGTATCATGTTATGATTTACTCTAGCACGGATATAACGAAATTTCAGGGACAGTACAATTTATTTCCTAATATTAATATATCGTCAAGTCAATGCGAGACTGATAGAAAGACGAGACTAGATAAGACAAATGGCCAGAGAGCTGGGCCCTGGCCTTGGCTGGGGACACACATAAGCATGCTAGTAATACAGAAAGAGAGAGACGACGGGCAACCCTTACTCACACCTCTGTCTGTTTTGTTCATTCTTCATACACACAAGCACGCAAACAATAGGCTACATGGACAGCTTATTATTGTGTTATGTTGTGTAAATTTGCCTCTTCATTGCTGAGGCAATAAGTCAATGGTTTTAAAATCCAAATATCATGAGAGGTGTTGGCGTTCTCCTTCACTCGTTATGCAAGTAAAAATTCTGTTCGCTAACTATAACGCTAGTTTCGTAAAATGCTTTTTCACTGTATCCGTGCTAGAGTGTATTATAAGTTTCATAACTTCACCATTATGTTTATTGCAGTGGAATTATGAAAATATCTATGTACTACATGTTATTTATTTTTTATTCCATTTATTTTGTTGTTTTAGGAAGAATTATTCATGATAATGATATGAATAATATCTGGCAAAAAAATATAATCAAAATTGATTCTTGTTTTTCATTGTCATTTCAGTATCTGAGTAAATGTGTATGAAATAGTAATTACTGTTTTGAAATTTTGAGAATAACAGAGGAGTATTAATTTGTATTGAGTTTAGAAATGTTAGCTTTGGTTAAAATGTTAGCTTAGGTGTGACTACCTTATATATGTACCTGGTGAAAAGGATCATTATATTTTCATGCTTATCTCATTGATGTTATTTTTATCCTTCTCTTTCCATTTCCATGTCCAATCAGGTCCATCTGACTGTTGGTTCTAAGAATGATTGTAATCCTGTCACTTATTGATTCTCTTCTTTAATCAAATTTATAATTGAATTTTATTTATGTATTTCCATTGGTGATAGGTGCTGAATGTTTTTTTGGCTGGTATTGTTATGTTCTTACAACGTTAATCAGTTGTAAACATACACTGAGAAAAATAAAAACATGTCCAAAACTTAACAACTCTTTTGTTGTGGTATTGCTTGTTGTCAGTGTCCCAACTCTTTTTCCTTATCCAGTTCCCTTTTACCGTTACAAGTTACAGTGTAGGGACAGACTATGAGGCTGGACTTCTGTTGATCAAGATATTAAGCCAAGCAGGCGATCATCCCCTTGTGACTTTTGCGGTAGGAATTAATTTTGCCCGCACATCAGCCTTGCGGCCTACTCTAAATACCGATTTTCTACTGCCAATGGTTATTTAACGTGCGCACGGGGCCTCCGAATTTATTGTACATCTCCGACTCTGATAGGACTAGGTTGTTTGATCCCACCTACCTGAATAGGATCAGGGGAGTGGCATCAAATCGGTTTTCACTGAATTTCTCAGAGGCGAGAACCATACCTCTCGCCCTTGGGACCCCCCCCCCCCCGGCACCATGAGCAAGACGCTGAGCAGTATTGTTTAAAGGCAGCCAATAAACAAATTACTGTTGCCCTATCTCACTGCTATTGCTATTGATAAAAACTGGGAGAATTTTACACTTTGGATGAAAAGTTTAACGTTTTACGCCTGTGGCAACACATTTTAGGTCATGTCAAAGGCGGGACCTCCGAGTTATAGTCCATCTCCAAATGGACTTGATTCCATTGGAATCATCAAGGTCAGAGCCATAAAACTCGAGAAAGTTCGAAGGAAAAAATCCCACCGTCGCCGCCGGGATCCGAACCCAGTACCTTCTGCTCACGAAGCAAATGTCAGTATAGCCGCTGTTACAGCTATATACATAATACCTTTGTTTGATCGAGACCCATTATTACCACAGCAGTGTTGGGGCCAGCCATGAAAGAAAGGCACACAAGATAGATACCCGCCATAAATGCAGGCACCCCGAACACCAAACACGACTGAACACAGAGCCGGAAACTCTGGATCAGAGAGTTTCGAACAAGCTGGTGATCAGTCAGATCAGCCCACTGTGTAGCTATAGTACCAAAGATTATAAATGACAATCGTGGATTATATCCTTGCAGTCTCAGGCCCACGAGGGGCGACGTCTCTCGCCTTATCTGAGGCCAGCCTGATAAAGAGGGCCAAAGTGTTGAAGAGATTGAGTTGCACTTTTGACTTCCATTGTGCGGTTATGGGTTTGAGTCCATCTTGGGCGCTTGCTTTTTTTTCTTGGGCACGAAACTTTGTCCAGAGTGCCTTATTCGTCCTATGTCTAAATGCAGAAATGGATACATACCAACACTGAAGAGAGATCTTATCCTTCTTCTTTCTTATCTAGTTCCCTGTTACCATAACAGTGTAGGGCCCGCTCTATGTGGCGGATATACTCTGGATCAAGATATTTGGCCAAGCTGGTGATCGGCCCACTGTGACTTTTTTGTGGTAGGAGTTAATTTTGCCCGGACATTGGCCTTTCGGCCTACTCTTCTAGATATCCAAGGGTTCTGTAATGTGAACAACTTGCACACGGAACCTCCGAATTTATTATCCGTCTCCGATATGACTAGGTTCTTGATCTCACGTACCTTCATAGGATCAGGGGAGTGGCAAATATGTTTCTACAGAGTTTTGTGAAGAAAAACAACAGCTGTCGCCTTTGGGATTCGAACCCAGTACCTTTCGCTTCAAAGGCCAAAACCATACCCTCAAGAGAGACCCGGAACGTAATCTGCGATGAAACATGTCCAGAGAGTTACAAATGTGTGAAGTCTGCCATACGCGTGAGGTTGAGCGAATTACCCTCTACTTTTAGCGTGGCAGAGATGCCGTTTGGCAGGCGTGGATTCAGTACTATACGTGGTATACTACTACTACTACTACTACTACTACTGCTACTACTACTACTACTACTACTACCGTAGACGATCTTTGCTGCTACTATTTTCTTCTCTATAACTTTTTCTGTCAATACCGCTTCTTTGCTTTTTTAAAAAATTCGTTCCTGATATCTTTAAGTTATGGATATCGACCGAAGTAGCATTGGCAAAGATGATAAATACATATGATAAACAACTGAGCGTATTTCACTATATAATGAGCGAGGACAAAATAAGAGTTGTCCCCTTGGATTGGTGGGTTTTTTTTTCACTAAATGGTGCCTGAGTTCTACTCACGACAGTTTCAGAAATTTTCGATTTTGACAGAAGGCAATAGCGAAGTATTTTTAATCGAACATTAGCAAACAAAGGAAACACCACTCTCTTGCTGACCTCGATAAAAAATGTTTGAATCGTTTATCTTATCATCATTGACAACCGTTGACACTGGACCCATAAGCCGCTCATATGGACCTCTATTTAATTGAACCTCATTGCAAAACTGAAATTAGCCAAGCCGCTTTAAAATACAATGCCGGACCCATAAGCCGCTCATGACATATTAATAGATGCCCATATCCATTTCAATCAATAACTTAGACATCGTTATTCCAACTATAACCAACATTGTAAATGAATCGCTCCAGCCGGGAACAGTTCTAACCGAACGCTATACTAGGAATTCCAGCCTTGAAAAAAAAAAAAAATCTTACCCACGACGATCTTCCCATATCTAACCTTCCCTTTCTGTCCAAAATCATTGAAAAAGTTGTAGCATCTCAGTTGCGAGGACACCTCTCTTAGTTTAACCTGTTCGAAACTTACCGATCTGTCTAAAAAGAACACCATAACACCGAGACAGCCCTATTAAAAATACAGAAGGATTTTCTCTGCGAGGCCGATGGGTGTTAAGTGTCTATACTTACCCTGCTCGACCTCAGTGCGTCTTTTGACACCATTGATCACTCCATTTTCATTTTGATTACACGTCCTTTTGTAGCTTTTGGACTTTCTGGCACTGTTTTCGATTGGTTTAAATCTTATCTGACAGGTCGCACACAAGCAATTACTATAGACGGTTTTTAATCTTATCATTTTCCACTGGAGTACGGTGTCCCCCAGGGATCAGTTCTCGGCCCCCTACTGTACACTCTGTATACACAACCATTAGGAGGTACCATTAATTCCCACGACAACGATATCAATTACCACATGTACGCTGATGACATCCAGCTACAGTCAAACTCGGATATAACAGGACTGATGGGACCAGCAGGTTTTCCCCATTATAAGCGAGTCCTGTTATATCCAAAACACACCAGTCTCAGTCAGTTGGCATCACAATCAAAGCACACGCGCAGCCACTGTGTCTAGCCAGTGACAGCCGCACCGCATGCTAATCCAGCCTTCCCCTCCCCCCTCTTGCCCTAACCCCAATTAGACTCTCTTGTTTCACCTGCTTGGCTTAATATCGTGATCCAGAGAAATCCAGCCTCATAGTGCTGGCCCTACACTGTAATGGTAAAAAGCGAATTGGATAAGAAAAAAAGAAGACTACGTTACAGTACAGCACCGAGACAATGCCAATCGCGTCTTCACGAATGGTGTAGTGCATGTGTGTGCGTGTTTGTGTATTGAGCTTTTGCGGATTGCAACTTTACGCTAGTTGAGCACTGCTATAGCACAGGTGTTTAATACTTAAACTTACAGAGATGTAAAACGGGGATTTGATTTGTCACCGTTATATCCGAGTTCCTGTTATAACCGAGGCCGTTATAAGTGGACTCAACTGTATATATGTCTGTTGCACCATCAAGAATGAATATACTGCAATTCTCTTTTTTATGGTCTGCCAATGTACCGTGTACATAAACTTCAACGTCTGCAAAATCATGCAGCAAGATTCGTTCTGCACAAAAAGAAAATGAATATCCTAATATATGTAGCGTGAAGCGGACCAGTGACAATCTGTCACTTCCTAGATAGGACACCGGTTTATCGCAGCATACTTTCTCATTTCTACACCTGGGTGGAGCGAGGTAAATGGAACGGAGTAAAGTTTCTTGTCCAAGGAAAAAACGAAGTGTCTGACCCCGGACTCGAGCCCCCGACCCTCGCCATAGAAGTCCGCTGTTTAGACCACTCGAGCGCCTTGTGTATTTTGGGCCGATAGGCTTTTTCTTGCTGGTGATCATAAGAATATGACATTTGCTCACACCGTTAGCCACATATATTTTTCAGAATTTCTGTTTTAGCTGCCTTATAAACTTATGTAGTCCACGGAGGCGATTATTGCGTTGGTCGGTAATAGTAGTAGGTTTATTTTTGAAAAGTTAGACTTGTGCTCGAATGTTGTCTCCTGATAAAGATTGAAGAATAGAGTGAGCCCCAGAACGGAACCCTTGATTTCAATACGCGATCCTCTTCCTTCGACAATGATCTCCTGTGTTATGTTAGCAAACAATTTTGAATCCATTCTAAAGATGTATCTACGCATTCCATTATAGTTTGTTCAGTAGGCGTCGGTGCGGTACTTGATAACGTGAAAAAGAAAATGGTTCATGGAAAAATTACCACTGAAAAAAATCAGAATGTCGGTGGTTTTATTCATACATGACTAAGGAAAACAACATTTTCTCTCTTCTGCTTTGGGAATAGCTCCATCTAGATTTGATTATATCAACCCCTCCTTATCCGTCCTCAAGGTAACCCATCGAAGTTGAAGAAGTGTAGGTCGCGGACCCGTTACAGTGAAGTAGAACTGAAGGTTGGGAAGCAGAAGCAACTGGGATTTCTCAAATAGGGAATAAAAGAAACGAATAGATAAAAGAGTAATAAAAACACGAGTTTTGAAATAATTTTTCTCTTTGGGGTAACACTTTTTTTCCTTTTAAAATCTTCCCCATTGTACTCCCCTTCTCCGTCTTCGCCCCTTTGGATTTTCTTTGTTTTGGAAAGCTGTTACACCTTTGACCTTAGATTTCCCATCGTTTCGCATGCGCAAACGTAAGCCATGTGATCAATACACCCAATCAAAGATTGATAATGGCTGACGCCGCCAAGCTCGTAATGGTGTACTGGAATGTTTCCTGTGTTTATTTGGCCGCAGGAAGTTTCTTTTTCTAGCGTGGACCTTGGGGATTTTCTATTCTAAATATGTCTATTTTGGTGTTTTGAAAAATGAAGGACTATTCAGGAATGTTAAACTGAGTTTCTTCTGTCAAAATTAAAGGAAGTAAACCGGTTGGAAGCCATTTTTCATCGGTACCCTATCTGATCGATTTGCAGTTTTGATAGTTACTCGGAGATTCTCTGGACTTGAAACTTTTCTTTACATCAGTATATATTTATGTTGTTCTCCTCATTATAATAATAATTGTCTACATCGTTGGACTGAAATGAGCCGTAATACCACCTTAGCCAGTCTGTGGGTGGACGATGGTGAGTAAAGAAAGAAGGGCCCTTTCCGTATTTTTCTAGGTTAGAGTTAGCTAAAGAGCAATATTGGGTGTTGTTAGTGAACCTTAGTGCTTCTAAGTCTAAGCCAATGATGGTTGATTCGATATGACTCAACAGTGATGGTGAAAATGCTGTTTATTATAATAACTCTTAAAATGTCGAGTGTTGAGCAACGTTTGTTTTCCAGTATGGACTCCTGCTCAGGGTCAGTGTGTGTGTGGGCTGGTGGACATGAAATCATGTGATGACAACTGTGTAACCTCGAGGGTTTGAGTTCTGTGTGTAAAAGTTTTATTTTACTCTCTATT
>JARBEQ010165216.1:0-12998 GCA_030265355.1 Tritonia tetraquetra
GCATGTGTGCACCATGGATCTCCAAGCAGTCCTGCAAGCTCCATGTGGACTGGTAGGCCCACTGTATTACAAGAGAAAGTTGTGCGTGTACAATTTTACACTGTATGACCTTGCTTTGGGTAAAGGTACATGCTACACATGGGATGAGACGGAAGGCAAACGAGGATCGTGTGAAATAGCCTCATGCATCTATTACTATTTGTCATCTCTTCCCAGCGTTGTGAACCATGTCATATTGTATTCTGATTGCTGTGGGGGGCAAAATAGAAACCAGTATCTTGCCACAGCATTAATTCATGCCGTAAACCACATACCATCGTTACAGACCATCACACAAAAATTTCTGGAGACTGGACACACCCAAATGGAGTGTGATTCCATGCATTCTGCCATTTCGTTTGTGCAAAAGAATACACCTATTTTCACTCCCAGCGGTTGGAACATTGTCCTCCGCATGGCTCGACGACATAATCCGTACATCGTTGTCCCAATGAAACATAATATATTTGATTTCAAGAAAATGGCATCATCTAAAATGAAAAAAAACAACTGATATGCAGGGACACAGGGTGAGTTGGTTGAAGATGAAGGTCATCTGTGTACAACTTCTATGAGAACTGGACAACTTCAATGAGAACTGGACAACTTCCATGAGAACTGGACAACTCTCAAAGCAATGGGATCGAGTAAACGTGGCCGTCAGTCACTACCTTCCATTTCTGAGATTCCAAAGTGTTATTCTTCTAGGTTGGCTGTAACTAACGCTAAAAAACGTGATGATTGCAGAAGAATACCACGACTACTATAAGATCCTTCCAACCACTGCATCAATCAGGGAAAGATTGCCAAACTTTATTACATCATATCAAAGGAATGGAGCATTTATTGCCCACTTTGAGTTTGACTTGTGTTTGAATTACCAATTTGATGTGTTGATTTCATTGTTTGCTATTTATTGTTGGAAGATCGTGGTAACAGTAAAGTCTGATTTTTGCATAACTTACCCTTGTGAGAAAGAAAAAAATGAATTCAAATTGGCCAGTGCGGGGGAGTGTTTAATATTATTCAGTTTTCTTAACAAGGGAAAGGATGCTGAGGGTTGATTCATGTTAGGATAGGGATTAAGGAGGATTTTTTGCTTCACGCCTTCCTTCTCCTCTTACCCCCACTGGGTGAATGAAGATGCCTGTTCCATTCACTGGGTGATATACTGATACCAAGGAGCAGGAGGGATGTGGAAAGAAGGGACTGGTAGAAGTATGTAGTAAGCAGCGAGTGAGAAAGAAGACAACAGAAATTAGACGAGTTGAGAACGTTGCCATTGCCATGCTTTGTATTATTGTAAATTATTGTGATTATATTTAGATTTGAGACTCTTATTACTTTTAATAAACATTGAACTACTAAAAGGCATGACTTTGTGACCTTTTTTTAAAATCTATCATTTCCTGTTGAGAACATTATTGTACCAATTTTGTCGGGGTCAAACAGTAAATCTCTCTGACTATTAGTAGATGTGTTATATTTGTCTGATCTCTATTTAGCATGGAACAGCAATCACAGATTATTTTTAGCCTCTCCTCCCAAGATTGAATCTAATTTGATGTATACACAGTTAGAGGAAGACATCCACAATATGTATGTGTTATACGTAAAATATATAGTCAGAAACAAGCGTTAATCCAAAAGTTAATGTTTCCCGGAATATTTCATATCAAATTGATCAGGTTTAATCCAAAATTTCACTATGGTTTAAACCGAAAATAAAGTTAAGTCCCTGATAGCACGTTGGATTAACTGACCCTTGATGCAACATACACACATGCAGAACCTCATAGTAGGTAGAGTATAATAGTGTACTGTACTTTACAATACGGATAGGACCCCCTTTATTCCTCCTCTTTTTACACACATCACTCGACACACACCTGCATGCAACAAACTACACTTGAATTACATTGTTCAAACATTTGCATTTGTACCGAGCAGTTCATAACAGTATCCGCCTCTTGTATCAATTCGTTTTGAAAAGAAAAGTTAGCAATAGTGACAAACAAGAGAAAGCACACTATTGAACTCCAGATGTGTAATGTCAAAGTGGGGCAATTATAGGTCCCCCGCCCCTGGAAATGGATAATCCGATAACGGTTTCATCCGAAATGATTGTCACGGACCCAAGCAATTTGGATTAAGCGTTGTGGAGTGTACAATAAATATAAATTATATTGCCACTATGTTCATTCAGTATAATTTATCAATAGCTAGTTATCAGTTTTACACTTTCAATGCTTGTAGATCAGTCGAGAGGCAGGACCTCACATCCAGTTAATAATAGCCCATCTCTGATACGATCTTAACCATTTGACCTGACCAGAATTTGAACTACAGACCTCTGGTTCAGTGGGTGAGTACACCACCAGTGTTCCATAAGGCAGCCCCTTTCATTCTTTCAGTTAAATCATTCACTCTGGATACTGATTCCAAGAGACACTCATAGAACGAAAATAGAACAGAATGAATGAGCAAGTGATTAAAAAAAACCCATCCCCAAAATCATAGTTACGCAAATGTTATACACCACCATTAATCACAAAGTAATGTCTCTTTAAGGTTGGGTCAATAGTATGGCCATTGCCATTTTCAGATATCTTGACATCTAATGGGCTGAAATTGGCTCATTTCATGGGTAAAATTGAACCCATAGAAGGTCATCTCTCTCTAATTTCTTATGTATTTATTTATTTTATTTTTTTCGCTTTTTTCTCAAAACACTCATTTTTATTACTCTTTTGATCAGAACTTTTTAGTTTTTCAACAGATCTGCATGATGCTTCAAATCTGTGTGATGGGTATAATTTAATCCGGATTAGTTACCCAAAATAATGAGAAAAAAAACATATGACTAAAAAACACTATTATGACATAAAACAAAAATCACACTCACACAAATTTGTTACAAATAAATTGTAAATCATGTGTAAAAATATGGTGCTGAAATTATTAAAAATAATTGCCTTTTTTTACTTCAAAGTTATGGAAACAAAATTAAAGAAGGCAGCAGTAACAATGGCAAACAATAAATCTAACCCGCAAAAAAGACCATATTTCAAAATAACTTTTCAAAACAATTATGCATGTGGTGTATTAGTATTAGGTCATTTGGATAGAAAATAACAATTTTAGGGTGCCGCTTCCCACCTTAAAATAATATAATGTAATTTCCCGTCAATCACAATATTTATCTCCCTTTAACATTAAACCCATTGTTATCTCCTTGCCTGTAGATGAGGAAAATAAACCACAGAATTCTTATTCCTCAACAACAGGAACTCCTGTAGTTTAGCAGGGACAGGTAAATCAGGCACGACCTTGGGCAGATATTTCCTACCTAGACTATGCCTGACACGTTTCCGGCATTGTTCTAGCAGTGACCGGGGCATGTTGACGAGTGGCTGGACCATCTCATTGAGTTGATTGTCTCCGTCCATCACAGGGAACAAGTCTCCTTTGAAGTTGCTGAGGTTGAATTGGCCTGAGGCCTTGATGAACAGCTTTGCACAGGCGTCATCTTCCGTTGTGTTCAAACCACTCGCCTGATAACAGGAGAGAAAAATTAACAGAGCTAAAAAATAAAGGAAAACTTTATTATACTAGCGCCAACACGCCAATGAGGTGGTGCTGAACATTTAAGATAAATAAAAACAACCCGCCAAAAAAAAAACCCCAAACTTTTATTACTGTTCTATCAGTAATGAGTTCACACGGCACCTTTACGACGTCAAGGGAGATAACTGAGGAAATTTATTTATTCTAGTTCCTGTTTTACTCATTTTTCGAAGTTCCTGACTTTGCATTTAACAAGGGGTCTCATACAACAAGAACAGAGTGTCAGTGTCAACGACCTGGTAGTGCCACCATCACCGCAAACCAATACTATTACTACCAATAACATCACCCCCATCACTATCACCACCACTACTACTACCACTACCATTCCCACCACCACAACATCATTTTAACACTTACAAACCCAATTCTAGTTTACCTGAATAGCAAAAGACTTCTCCAAAGCTGTTTGTCCAAAATTGTTGCGGATGTCGACATCTGCATTGTAGTCCAGGAGGACTCGGATTACGTCTAGGTGTCCTACAATAAAATCATTGGAAAATTCCATTGAGGATATCAATGAAATCAAAGGGGAGCAGGCACTAGCGATGTTCATAAATGATATCAAGAAGTAAAGATGGAAAATGTGAAAGTGTCAGGAAAAACAGCAATAGAAGAAGAAAAGTGGGGGTGGTGGATTAGCTTGGTTAGTAGAACGGCAGGCTCTGTCTCTGGCAAGGCGATGCTGCTATTTGCTGGTGTGGCTTCGATCCCCAAGGTCGACATACCACTTTTCTTATTCTATGGTTCCATTGAAGATACAATTTCTGATTTCATATAAGGTGGTTTACATCTAGTGCTGAGTGGAAGTCCAAATCTAAATGACCAGTTATTGCTTTTGAATTGGATATATATCCAGTTCATAGGGTCGACCCATTTTTTATCTGTTTCACGAGTTGGTCCTGTGACCCTTCTTCGCATATCACAAATTAAATAGAAACCAACTCCAAATCTGAAACCCAGAATTAATTAAGTATTCTTATAAGTGAAAGGGGGGGACAAGTGGTGGCGAATGACATCAACGGAGGGAGGAAGGGGTGGGGATGGTGACGTTAAGTAATTATCAAGTAATCAATCCCCGTTGAGTGCCTTCCCCTGACTATCCAAGAAAGCAAGTCATGAGAATGGCGGATTTCAAGCTTGGGTCTTTATGCAAACTAGGTGGCTTGTAGGGGCTAGAAATTTGTATCATCCTATTATTTGTAATGTTAGCCCGGAAACATAGTTACTTCAAAAGCCAGTCTACACACAGCTTTAGTTACATCCCTTGATGCATAATTAATGGAAATGGGAAACAGAACAAAAGCAATCTATCAGTCACACAAATCCAATATTTTATGAATCAGTTTTCGCACAAAGGTTCAATGACATCATTGAATATTTTGTGACAGATGATTAATAAATAACAAATAAGTGGTGCCTAGTTTCAGTGGAAACAATACCTCAGTTGGTAGAGCATATGACCCTTTATCTCCGGCAAGGTGGAGCTGCCGTTTGCAGTTGTGGATTCAATCCCCACAGTTGACAAACTCTTAGCTATGGCAATTTTTCTAGCAATGTCACATTTTCGTGCTTTCAATACCAGTGCTGGCTCCTCTTTGCCTTGACACAAACCATCACTCATAACTCTGGGAGACAATAGGAGTGACGTTCAACATTGCAGCGCTTCAACGACCCCGTAGGATGAAACACTCTCTTGGGTTAATGGCTTGCATAAATTGTTAATTTCTTATCCAGTTCCCTTTTAATATTACAGTGTAGGGCCAGCACTATGAGGCTGGATTTCGGTGGATCAAGGTATTAAGCCAAGCAGGTGATCAACACACTTGTGACTTCCTTGTGGCATATTCTGTAAAATCAACAACACCTCCGATTCAATATTCAATATACTACGAACAATCTCCGGCCAAATTGTAAACCACAAGCAAGAAAAGGTAGCAATCAGTGCAGTAAGAACTGAGAACATTCCTGACAAAAAATTGGGCTTACTCATGTAATAATATAGATAAAAACCGAACATGAATATATGAATAATGTTGTCTATAATGTAGGTAGGTAGAAATGAGTTCTGACTATGAATCAGAGGCTAACATTACCATCAATTTTTTATGTTGTAATTATATATTCATATGAAACTAATTAATTTATCAACACCATGATGATTAACCTAGTTTTCGAAACTGTAATGACATCCGTAATAGGTAACATCTGTTATATTGAGGGTGAGTCACTTTTCATATTGCTAGATATGTCACATGTTTTAACTCATATTATCCTAGCTGTGCCCCCATGGGTAATGCATATCCTGGATTTGCTGTAGTGTTTACTTAAACAGCATCGATGATGTTCAACTGCTCATTACAATAAGATTTGGTCTTCTAATACTAGGAAACAAAATGAACGTTTAAGATATTAAAGTTAAAAAACTAATTGTGAATAAAAAATATGTCAACAAGGGGAGTTATTTCAAGTATTTGTAGAACCTCTGCAGCTGTAAGCCCTATATGATTGCTATCCAGACAAATTACCTTGTTGTTAGGCTGGAATAACCTGAAACCATAGAAACACGAGAAAACAACTCTAGGCGCAGAGTTGTGTAAAGCCACAGTTCTGTATTCAATGATTCAAAGCATTGATGATAGACATAGGCTATTTCCCTGGGTCAGTTACAAGAAAACCCTATACCAAGTCCGATAATCATGTCAAGATTACTTGTAGCCTGATTATAAGAAGCTTAAAATGGGGGAAATGGGATAGAAGAAGCACTAAAAATGAAAGTTTTGAGTTGGCAAAACTAGAGAAAATCGAATACAAAAACATGGATTAAAGTAGAAGTAAGAAAAAAAATAGAAAGAATCAATTTAATGTCAGGCCTGTCACCTGTCATTGGGGTACTGTAAAGGCCTACATTTGAAGTCCTTACACAAATCATCACTTGTCCATTTCACAATACAGAAAACATGTTTAAATAACGACACCTTGAGCCTCAAGGTTCTTAAGGATGACATACTTTTATGTCTAATAACCAAATCCACCTCCCTTCTTCTTTGCATTTGACAGTTGTGAACGGGAATATTTTCCTTAGGTCATCAAGTGTCCCAAACATTTTTATTCACATCACAATTTTCGGGCCAACAGTTAGTTTTCAGTGAGGACGTAGTTAACAGTTTGTTCTTCAACTTTCCAGTCACACAAAGAGCAGGTCCTGTTACGCCTATTCTTTTGAGATAAGCTTTCGGACCACAATGGCCATTTCTGGGAGAGGTGGAAAATTGTAGTTTGCATTTCTCTTCCCTTTTCTACTGACCTTTCCTAGCAGCAAAGCTAATTGGTGTGTCATTGTTAAAATCTACTGTGTTGACGTCAGCTCCGAGTTGTAGCAGGGTCCTTAAACACGCTGTGTTGTTTATGTATGCTGACCAGTGCAAGGCTGTATTGCCGTTTCCATCTCCATGATTTGTTTGGGCACCATTCTAGTAAAAGATGAAAACATCCAATTTTAACACATACCTGTCAACCATAGCTAGCAAATTGTTACAGATCACCTGAAGTAGATCCCATGACTTATGCCACTCCCCAGGATTTACAACATAGCTTTTAACAGCCTTGTACATCTAGGTGGCATACAAAGTGGAAAATGACAGTGATGTATAGCATCATATAACAGACTGACAGCAACATAATGATTATTACATCACAATTTAATACTTTAAACAGTAGGTGGTCCTGAAACTAGCACATTAATGTCACAAATTTGGATACACATAGAACAAAGCATAATGATTATGGCCACAACGACATAGCTGACGGGTGACCGCAATGCAACAGTAATTTGTTTATTGGCCTATCAACCTTAACACTTGTGTTCAGAAAACCATGACATTTGTTACGCTCATGATGAATGCATTTAACGGTCAGAGTGCAGAGATACATAGCATCTCAGGGGGGAAAATCCTTCTCACTAAACTATGCCTGTGACTGGGGACAGAGTGACCTACTAGTGTATACACCAACCCTATGATTAACCCTGGATTATTACATCACACTTCATGCATTACACAGTACGTGGTCCTGAGACTAGTACATTAATGTCACAAATTTGGATACACATAGAACAAAGGATAATGAATATGGACACAATGAGATAAGGGCAATAGTAATTTGATTATTGGCCTTTATATGGTTAATACTGTTCAGTGTTTTACCCATAGCACCAATAAAGGATAATGGACACAGTAGGCTGATCACCTGCTTGTCTAAAATTGTTGATCCATAGCATTTCCAGCTATAATCATAGTCAAGCAAGGTGATCTGTAAACATACATTCAGATGCGTATTTGTTTTGTGCCAAGTGGTAAAATACCTCAACCATGTGAAAAAGTTTAAGGTTAACTCATTCACTCCAGATATATTTTTCACATTTGATAAGAATCATTTCGCTGATCCCAAAGGTGAGAAAAAATGAGATGAAGAAGAAGACGAAAAAGCCTTTAGAGTTGATCGAAATTCATCATGTCATACATATAAAAGATTTGTCATGCAAAATGTTTAGAAATGATTATAGAATCATTCTATGGTTTTCATGAGGGTTTTAAAAAATGTAATCTATATTGAACCCTGTTGAGCCGACACATCGGCTTTATGTCCATAGGTAAGTTATCAAAAGCCTATGTATCGGCTTTACGGAGTGAATGAGTTAAATGGCTACTTTTTTCACTTTGAGGATTCAAGTCTTTCAGGAGATGGACTATAAACAGGAAGTCCTGCTTTTGAAATGATATTCAAGAGTCCAAATGGCGATAAAACTGATAACTTCAAACTTTAAACAAACAAACATTATTACAAACCACCCCAAACCTGTCTTAAGCATTGACACAATGTAATCAATAAGAACAAAAATCAAATGAGGAAACTATATTCATAAAGTGTTCGAGAAAAAAAGCAATAATCCAAAAGTAATACCTCAATCAAAATCCGCACACACTGTTCATCATGCTCAGCAGCATAGTGTAAAGCTGTCCTATTGTAACCGTCCACCTCATTCACCTGTCAGAAGCAATCACGCTCACAATTATATCATGGCGCAGCATTGAACTCATTTTTTAAAACTTCAATGTCAAATCTACAATCTGGTCTACAAATTAGTCAAAACAACAGGTGTGCCAACGCTAGCTAAATCTAATACAGGACAGGTATTCCAAAAAAGGACACCAATAGCGAGAAAAAGGAAAAAAAATATCATTTAAAAAACAGGACTATTCAAAGAACAGAAAACAGGCCTCTTGAAGAGTTAAAAAAATAACAAAAAAACAGGACTATTAAAAAAAAAACAGAAAACAGGACAATCCATTTAAAAAAGAAGTCAGCAGGTATGAAACAGGCATTCATCAAAATCATGGATCTCATCAACACTAACAGTTAAAGTTCACATTTCTGGATAACTCAAAAGTTTTGGTGTGATCCCTTGACTTCAATGAATGCAAGAAGTACCATACATTCAAAACTGGTATCTTTTAAAAAAACCTAGAAATTAAAGTGACAAATCCATTACCATTATAAACAACAATTGACTAAGGATGCAACCTTGTCTAACGTCTTCATCTATTTCGACTAATTTGTTGTTTTCCCTACAATTTTTGGACAGTACTTTTAGGATTAACTTAAAATGATTTTATTGCTTCTACCAAATTGTTATTGACATCATGTTCTTTGAGTGTTTTCCAAAACTCTTTCCTTTTCACAGAATCAAATGCCTTTTGTAGATCAATAAAACAAACATGACTTTCTTATCATATCTATATGTTGCTTAACTTAATTGCCTGAGTGTAAGGATATGGTCCTGTACATTTCTTCCTGGTCTAAATTCACTTTGATAAGCTAACAGTCTATCCTCTACTCCATTTCTGAGCCATTTTTCTAAGATCCTAGCATATTTTTTTTTCCTGGTACACTTAGTACATTGCATTGTGGATCCACTTATATTAATTGGGATTATTGTGCTGATTTTAGTTTTATAAGCTGCCTGGCATAGTTTAAATACTACTTTATCTGCTCCTATACTTGAGTTTACTATCTGCACCTGGAGCTTTCCCAACTTTTATTTTCTTCTTTGCATTTATAAGTTCTGCCATTGTTAGTACTACCATTTTCACTAGGAATTTGTTAGTTATTCAGGCTGTTGTTCTCTGTATTTTCTACATCAGTTTTAAAAAAGTTGTTTGGATTATGTAGAGTTTCAAAATATTCTCTCCACTCTTCTAGTATTTCATCACCATTTTAAACCACATCTCCTTGTTTATTCTTAAAATGTTTTATTGGACACTATTGTACCGGTAACCATGTAGTCTGTCGTTTTATAAGTTTCCACTCCTGAATCCCGCAAAACAGCAAAAAGAATGCCTATTTGGTGTAAATCAATATTATTTGTCCAATAAAACAAAGAAAAAATATATTTCATATGTTTGTTTTGTCCCTCACTTATTTCGTTACAAGGCAAAACATGGCCGCCTCGATTGCCAAGCAGGCGAAGGAATTGAGATAGCAAGGCATTTGAACGACCTCAGTCAGATCCTTAAATCTAAGTGATCTGGGGTCAAATGATGATTTTCTTTAGCTGATAAATTTCTGCACTCATCATCAAGATTCTACCATCTCAAGTGATGACACCGAAATTGAAGATTACACCATCACAACAATGCAGTCTTCGACTAGCCAAGGTCCGCAACACTACATCGATGATTGACTGACACGACACAAACCAAAACATGCTTTAACTTTTGAGGACACTAAATCTGGTGTTGATTTCATCTTGAATTATGCAGAGGTCCATACAATCACTCTTCCTGATCACACGCCTCATCATGTCAGGCTCCTCTTGACAAATTGTACAAAGAAGACAGTGTTTGATGCTTGTGGAGCAAGCTGTCTTGTTTATCAAATTCGAGTCAAAAAGGGGGGAATTAACTCAAATTCTTTGGTTTGTGTTTGCAGGGAGGGCTATACTAATTCATAAGACAACTAAGCTACAATATTATTGTTCTGAGTGCCATTTTATTGTAAATGTAACATTGACTTATTTCATTCTAAATAAAAGATTTAACTTTAAATGCAATTTTCTGTTTTTCATTATCGAGGTGTGGTGTACATAAATGTTTGTAACTTGGTCCCTGATTTGCGATATCTTGAAAGTTTAAACTGCATTTTACTTAGGAAGGATTGCACTATCAAACTATATCATCATCTGGAAAAACATATGTTCCATCATGTGGCACCTTTTGTCAGACCACCATTTATGAAATTAAAGTCACAGAGTTCATACGAATTGTTTCTTAGTAGTAGTACTCTTGCTCTTTCATTAGTATTGACACCCGAATAGACGAGTGTATGGCTACCTAGATTATCTATTCCCTGGCCTTTCTTTTTAGTTTCTGTTATTCCCAAATCATCTAGTTTTTATTTTTTTCTTTGTTTACTATCTAACTCTATTTCTTTACCCTTAATGGATCTAGTATTCAACGTTCCGATATTCATTATTTTCAATATGATAAAAATGAATTAATCTGACCTTTGCCCCACGTTGTATAAGCAGCTGTACCACACGCCAATCGCCCAGACAACATGCATGGTGAAGAGGGAGTAATGTTCCATTGTAATGTCGGCAATTAATGTCAGCACCTGTGTGATGAAGTAAGATTATAATATCAACATACCTGCAACACTGTCAGGTATTTTTATACTTGAAACTCAGTGACAACCTATATGCCACTCCCCTGATCCTATTTGGGTAGGTGGGATCAAGAACTCGGATGTCCCGTGTGCACATTGCACACATTAAAGAACACTTGGCAGTTAAAAATGGATAAGAGTAGGCCGTAAGGCCACTGTCCAGGCAAAATCAATGACTACCACAAAGGTCACAGTGGGTTGATCCCCTGTTTGGCATCTTGATCCACAGAAACCCAGCCTCATACTGCTGGCCCTAAACTGTAATGATAAAAGGGAACTGGATAAGAAAGAATCAACATACTAGAAAAAATGAATAACACAGGTCATAATCTTGACAGGAAGTAAGTAACGATACAATAGCCTTACACTGATTGTGGCTCTAGTAGACAGCCGCCTTTGTTAAATCATTAAGTGGTACCACAAGTCTGCAACATGCATCATCTAGACAGTCCAGTGCAAACAATTGCGTCGTCTCATTACTGGAGAGATGAGTCACGGCTCATAGACTTTTAGCGACTGGCTGTTGGATTAATAATTTTATAAACTCTTGACTTATGTTTCTACCATCGGAACCATCACATAAAAAAAACAACCTCTATACAAATACCTCGTTCAATCAAAGAGTTTATGAGTTCTTCCTTGTCCTGCAGCTTTTCCTTCCCGATGGCACGGAACAGACCATCCAATAAATGGTATGTTTCCTGTGTCTTTTCCATTTGAAACCACATCCCGCCATCTATGTGGATTTCCTACCAGGCATACTGTGTTACCTACATTAATAGTGAAAACTTTCATAGATGTTCATGTTTACAATAATTATATTGCAATATTTTCAGGGTTGAATTTAACTAAATCAACTGAATCATTAACAAGCTTTTCAGGATAATTTCTCTTTTGTGAATCAAAAGTATCATGTTCTTCAAATTTACACCCAGCCAACCGCAGGCACTATGAAATTATAACTTGAGCTTTACAAAGGACTCATATTTCAATTTTTCATTGGTAATGGGTGATGCTACAACACACATTTTGCTGTGTACACCAAACCCTCCTGCAATGTTGTGCTTCTACCTGCCATGATAAATCCATTTTCAAAATCAAAGCATAGACAATATTATATAATTTTCTTAAATGATAGTTCTTTCTAGCAACAGATCAGCCAGAACTCTTCAATTTTGAAGAAAAAAATAAATGATAGAACTAAATAGCTCTAGCATAGATACTAACATATCTGACGGCCTAATCCAAATCCTAGTCAAGACTATCTCTATCATCAATCGGGGGATTCATTAGACACAGGCTTTAAAAATTAATGTCCTTACTAACAGCAAAGTTGGGCTTAGCTAGTCAGAAAGATAACGATAAATTAGTCTCTTTCTTTCTTTCTTTATCAATAACCTTTTAGTACCTTTCGGTGTAAGGTTAGTGTGGTAATAATTTGGCATGCGCATTCGCATTCACATTTATTATTGGCCGGCGCTCCTTGTCGGTAATTTACCTGCCTCGGCCGCTTGCGAGTGTTTCGTTCACGTATTATTATTTTCTACTATGTTGAATTGAATGTTTAATTTGGATAAGGATCTGGGGGATAATTCAAGAGTAAAAGA
>JARBEQ010165326.1:0-12168 GCA_030265355.1 Tritonia tetraquetra
AATAAAGTTTGTTACTTGAATGTGTCTGTCTTCAATGACTTCAGTGTATTATTTGATAGAAGAAAGATACACAACAAGAGCAGTGGGAAAAGTCTATTGATTATGAATAAACATGATACCTAAAGAGAAAAAAGGGGAAATGAGAGAGAACAATTAGGGTTTCCAAGGGCTGTTGGTATTGTTATCATTGCGTATGATTTATCCAGTAGGTTCTCATGTCATTTTTCACATCCACAGCTGGTACTACGAGGGAACACTTGGGTTATGCTTTGGCTTTGGATGTTCCTGTGTTTGTGGTGATCAACAAGATAGACATGTGTCATACATCTATCCTGGAAAAAACTCGCAGACAGCTGGAGCAGATCCTCAAGTCCCCCGGAGTGAAAAAGATACCAATCAGGATTGAAACCCCCGACGACACCATCACTGCTGCTTCCGGTCTGGACTCTCGCAAGTAAATTGAATTTTCTATGTTAGAATAAAAATGGATTATGTGAAAGTGCCATAGGTGAAGAAAAGTGGTTTGTCGACCGAACCCACACCAGCAAATGACAACACTGCCTACCAGCTGAGCTAGGCAGTTTGCTGGTGTGGGTTTAATTCTCCACGGTCGACGTACCACCTCTCTTCTTCTATGGCTGTTTTTCTGACTCATTCACATTTTCCATCGTTATTTGAAACTAATTATCATTACAAGCGCCTGCTCCCCTTTGATTTCATTTGGGTTAGAATAAGGCTGCTGGTGATTTATTTTTGCTTAATGCTCATAGATTACATAGAATTATGGATGTAAACAATTGGTTGCTTTAATTTCAATCAGATCAGTGTTGTCTCCAGTTGACTGTTTTTCTTTCTTTCCTCTATGTTTAGGAGGGTATAACAACCATTTGTGTAGGTAATGACACTGCTATCAATGTCCGCGTTGCTGTCATACCAGCTTAAAATGCATTTTTTAGATGTATAATAGGTTTTTGTGTTATGATGAAAAAACTCCCCAAATAAATACAAGTCATTTCTCTCATCAAGATTATTTTGTTATTGTCCCTGTGGTTTGAAAAGAAGTAAATATTATCATTATTATAATACATATCTTTTCATCCAGTACTTTAGGTTTTAATATTGTCGTGAAGGTTTGTCTAAGATACAGTTATATAGTACAACTATAAACCTAATTTCTCTGTGTTTGAACCTATGCAACGTCTTGAACACAAAAGAGAATTTTAATTCTTTCCAGGTAAATATTCTACTTTTGGCAGCACTGTTTGTAAAACAGGCTTCTCTACCATTTGTATTGGTTACATCACATTTACCTTTATGGCGGGCGCTGAAATGACCTTTCTGTGTCGATAGAGCCCTAAAACAGCAACAAACAAACAAACATTACCTTTGTGATCATCACTATTTGATTTAAATGAGAAATATGATAATTTCAGAATCACCCCTATTTTCACGGTGTCTTGTGTGACTGGAGAAAACCTTGACCTGTTGACCCAGTTCCTCAACATCCTCCCCCCGGGAATTCCCCATCAGGAGAGGGAGAGACTTGCTCAGGACTTGACAGAGTTTCAGATTGACGAGTTGTTTTCCGTCCCCAATGTTGGGACTGTTGTGGGTGGAATCATACAGAGGTTTGTGTGTTATTTCTTTCATTCTTTGTCATTTCTTGGGTAAATTTTCGATATCAGGTTAGGTTCTTTGTTATGCTATCATTAAATTTTTTGGCTGGTAGCGAGCCAATTGCTGCCGGTTAGCCCTTCCTGGCTTTGCTGTTAATGTTAATTGCTAATCTTTCTCCCTCTAAAGATTTTTTAAAGATATTGTAGTTACAGCAAAGATTTACTTTTCCTTCTTTTTATAAAAAACTCGAAACCCAAAGATTTTATAAGCCGTATATTGATTACTCATTTACTTATATCCTATTAGTGTTTACATTGATTCTTCCACTCTGATTTCAATATTCAGAGGGTCTATCAGGGAAGGAGACAAACTCTTGCTTGGTCCCGCAGACGATGGCAGCTTCAATGAAGTCAAGGTTAAAACAGTCCACAGGAACCGACTTCCTTGCCGTCTCATTCAAGCTGGACAAGCCGCCTGTATTGCTCTAAATGATGTGGGCAGGGAAGAGCTGAGAAAGGTATGATAGTAGCCTTATTTTATAACCCTGAGCTGCGAGTTTCTGTGCCTTGATTGTATTTAACGTTTTTAAATAAGTTTAAAGTTGTTAGTTTTCTGCCCTTGTTAGTTTTAATAGAGATGGATTATACACTAGCGGTCTCGCCTTTGATATGTTCTATAATAAGACTTGGTTCCACACGGAATCCACAGAGCCAAACCTCCACGTCGCTGCTGGGATTTGAACCCAGGACCTTCTGTGCTCAAGGCGATTGTGGCGAATATTTACAGCTATTCTATAACAATGTCCCCTTTATTGTGTATAAATTATTCTTACCCTTTCTTTCTTATCCAATTCCCTTTTACCATTACAGTGTAGGGCCAGCACAATGAGTCTGGATTTCTCTGGATCAAGATGTTAAGCCAAGCAAGTGATCAACCCACTATGAATAAATTATTCTGATTCTGTCAAACATGAAATGGAAAATTTCTTTTTTTCACAAGCCTGAAACCTGCATTCAAGTTGCAATATCATACGATTCCTATTTTAGGATTGATTGTGACATAATTTTTTTGCAAATTGCATCGTTTGTTTGGATTTGTCTTATCCAATTTGTAATTTTGTATTCATCGATCCCTCAATACACTGCTGAGGATAAAGAAAGGACTGAGTCACACAACCAAATTATTATGAAATTATGATCCTAAAGGATTGTTGTATTTGACAAGGACCATTCCTGACACTGATGTAATTATAAAGGATACAAGTGATTAAGAAGGAAAAATGAACTTAGAATAAGGGTAACACTACAACAGGTTGCAGGGTCAGAAAAATAAGTTAAAGAAAATAAGAAAATTGACGTGTGGAAGTGGGGGATGGAACCCATGCCTGTTACACAGTCTTTCCTTGTTGATCCATTATTATGATTATATTTCGGGTATAATCCTTCCTCAGCTGACAAACAACAGACACGACGTTGTCCACAACAGCTCGGGTTGATTTTTACGCAATCCCCTGTGCTACATGTTTTTTTGTCGTGTCTGTTGTTTGTTATCTGAGGAAGGGTTATACCCGAAATGTTCTGTGTCATTTTGTTTTTTCCATTTGGAAGTTTTACATTTTCTTTGTTACTTATTTTCATTATATTGATATTACAGGTTGTACTCTTGTTAATGTTATTCCATTTGTTGTTTGATTGTATCCCATTCATTTTTTTCTTTCTTCCTTTAAAAAAAACAACATTTCCTGGTTTACCTTTCAGTGTCAGGTTTGTCTATAATGAATAAACTTCCTCCATTCCTCTATATTACGACTTCTTTTCTTTGGATCAACTAAAGTAATTTCTCTTCTCTGCTTAGAGTCAATAATTAATACACCAAACAAGTGTTGGGTGCAGCATGAATGGTTCCCACAAAACACTACATATCTGATGACGGCACTTGACAACCATGCATGGCTGAACATACGACCTGGAGATGATGTGGACAGGTGATCAGCCTACTAGTTAGGAGATGAAAAATTCCAACAGTGAAGTTATCAATTTGACACAAAAACATAGTATAACGTAGCTTGAGGATAAAGGAATCTTCTTCTTTTTTCATTCCTCCCTAGGGAATGGTACTTGTGTGCAAGGACTCCTCGCCAGAGGGCTGTAAAGAATTCCAGGCCGATGTGTATGTTCTATTCCATTCTAGGATGATCACTGTGGGATTTCAAACCACTGTACATATAGGCACCGTGTGTCAAACTGCTGTGATAACTCAAATAGACAGGGTGAGTACTTTGTGGGTTTTTAAAACACTGTTTATCTTCAGTGGCTCAGAGGTATGGTTCTGGCCTTTCGAGTTCAAATCCCAGCGGCGACAGCTGTTATTTTTCTTCATAAAAGTCGGTATAAACCTTTTTGCCACTCCCCTGATCCTATGAAGGTAGATAGGATCAAGAACCTAGTGCTATCGGAGACGACGATAATTTCGGAGGTCTGTGTGCAAGTTGTGCACGTTAAAGAACTCTTGGCATTTGAAAATCAAGAAGAGTAGGGCGAAAGCCGCTGTCCGGGCAAAATTAATTCCTACCACAAAAAAGTCACAGTGGGCTGATCACCTGCCTGGCCTAATATCTTGATCCAGAGTAAATCCGCCTCATAGAGCGGGCCCTATACTGTAATGGTAACCGGGAACTGGATAAGAAAGAAAGGATGATAACCTTGAAAGAAAGTTGAAGTGTCTAATACTATTGGTTTTATAATATGTGTTCTTTTGGTTAACGTATCTTTTCTCATCTTGTTTTTCAGCCACATATCAAAACCAATGAAAAGGCTAGAGTAACCTTCACCTTCAAATTCAAACCAGAGCATATACGTGTGGGGTCAAGGTTGTTGTTCCGTGATGGCAAATCCAAGGGCATGGGAGAGGTTATCAAAGTCAAACCATATGAAAATGTCAACAGATGAATCTCTTATTTAAAGACGAGAAAGAAATGTCCACACATTACATAAATCTTACACAATGAACTCCCTGGCTTGAGATGGCATTTCTTGTGTATTCTCAGCTGGAGCCTAATGTGTCCGACAAAACCCACATGAGAGAGTTCATGCTAAATCTGTGATCAATTAAATGTGCAGCAGGGAAAAGTGTGAAAGGAATTTTTGTATGCGAGGCTTGACATGTATCCACTTCCAATTTTGTGGATGTCCCTCGATTGTAATCGCCAGTTTGCAGTGGACACTGTTTCCTAAGCTAGTCATTTAGCTTTTATCCTTTTGAGTGCTTTTTTGATACACTTAACAAATCTATGTATTTGTCAACAATAAAATCTGCTTTTGGTGGTTGCATCATATCGTATGACTATGCAGGTAAACCCGAAGACAAGAACTTTTTTGATGAAATTGAAAGAAGTGTATTGCTTATATAGTATGTACCATTCAGCTTTGTGACATATTGATCTGATCATCGGCTATGGTAGGATCATACAGAAGTTTGAGAGGGGATGGCCGTTATTTCCCACACCTCACAGGGTTGAGCTTTAGACATGGCCAACATACATTACAAAAAGAAGAAAAATCAGACCTGAAAACCAAATAAACAACTACCAACATCAGATTCCTTTTTGAACTCTATTCAACGTCCCACAAAATTTGCTTTTATTTTATTTTTGAGGTTTATTATTTTGTAAAAGATCTATCAAGCCAAAGAAAATACAAAAATGCAATCATATTTTAATGATGAAATTCTTGTCCAATATTGAGTATTACAGAAATTTTGTTGAAAGCAACAATGGATTAGATTTCAGCCCATATGACAAGTTGTTTTCCTGGAAATAATTACATATCACATAAAGAATGATATATTATTTTATCTCATTTTTAAAATTAAAAATTTTTTCAATTATATTTTTAGATCTGCTCTGGTCCTTGTCTGTCTCACTACATCATTGAATAAAGTGATTTTCAACTCTACATAGATGAAATTTAAGTCACTTTGTAGACTAAGTTTTGAACCTTTTTCGTTTTCTGAATTACATGTATCCAGTAGAAAAACAAATGTCAAATCCATTCTTTCCTCCCATCAGTAATACATTATATTTTGATGCAACTGTAAATATATATATATAAGTCATGAACATTCAACTAAGCAACTTCTGTTCATGATTTCATTTCATTAGTATGTTTGAGTGTTGATTTCTTTATTGTTTTGTTTGCATTCGGTTTTAATCTTTTTTTATGTTATAATTCACCTGTTATTATTCACTTGTTTCTTGCATGCTTCATTTTTTTTTTTAAACTTCTTTTGATGCACACAGTTTTTTTGTATTTTAAGCTCGTTAATACTCTTTTAAATTATGTTTGGTTGGCTGTGACATTTGTTATGATATTTTAAAGTGTTTTGATTTGTATGTGTCGCCATCCTAGGACATTTGTCTCGGAGTCATGGAGTACTTCAATGTGTGAAAGTCAGCAATTCATGTTTTGTCATTTAAAAACATGAAAAGCAAAATCATGCTGTTTAAAAAAATGATATCTGAAAATAGGGAGACCAGTAATATGTCTTTGTTACTTATTTCCTTTCTTTCTAACCCAATCCCTGTCTTGCACTGCTAATCATACATACCTCATTAATACCGGCAAGCAGTGTTGGGGACAGCTCTATGTTCAACCCTGAATAGTGCTTAGGAGAACTCTGTTTATCCGCATGCAGGGATGTGCACAGGGTTTGGAATGCTCTGGGTCAAAGAATTTCAGACAAACAGGTGATCAGCCCACAGTATCCACAACCCAAGTTATACCTTTAGCAGTTTTAGTTGAGGAATAACACAGGATAAGCCGAGTGCGACATGGCATCCTGCCGAAAATGGTAACATAGAGCAAGCATAGACTGGACCGGTGTAAACACTTGCTTTATCCTAATTGTTACCAGGCCTTATGAGTCAAAAATCAAATCCCAATTTATAGCTGCATAAAATAGTACATTTTTATATTATTTTGTTAATATAAGAACATGGAGTGGCCATTTTGAATATATGTTGATGTTTGGTAATGCTTAAGTTCTGTGAAACAGGGTGTGGTTTTCAGTGTATGCAAAATCTATTGATTACTTTGACTATGCGATTTATGCAGTGGTCTTGGACAAGCAGATCATTTTAGAGGCTTGTTTCTCTATCTTTGTTATCACAGCACAGCAGAAATTGTATCAAGTCATCGGAAAGATGATTTTTCATGTCTGACAAAATTGTTTCTTGGTTACAAAGGGGGAGACTGAAGTCTCTTTTAAATGCTTTCTTTCATGTCATGGTAAATGTGTACCTGATTTTTAATGTTATCCAGTGGGTTGTAAAAACTTGATTTTTCTGATGAGGATTTAAAAATCTTAACATCTCCTTTTTAAAATTTAAAATAAAATGTATGTGAAAGAAGAAATGTAAGGATTTGGAAAAATCTCGATGAAAATAAATTCTTTTTTTGTAAAAATAAAATCGGGCATGACCTAAAAAATGTAGTCCACAAGGTATTCCAGCTTTGAGTTAAACACTGATTCTTATTAACATTAATTTAGATATAAATTGCATGTACAGATGTTGTCATATGAGGATTATGCAACAAATTGTAAACAACAGTCCAGAATGTTGATTGGTGTACCAAATTTGATTATTGTCGTTCTAAATGAGAAAAAATTAAGATGTTGAGGGAAAAAATGTGCATGAAAGTGGTCATTTTTCATCAAATAACCTTTTTTATCTTTCAATGTCATGTTGTATTTAATGTAAATAGTCTGTGATCCCAGGTGTGTGTTATTGAAATCAGGGTGAATTCCAGTTTTATGGCCGCCAAGGTATTGTCAAACTCCATTTTTTCACTTGGTAAGAGGTTTTCTACCATATCTATTAAATTTATGAAATCTTCATCCTTCAAGATCAGAAAGGGTTCATGCGTGTCACAAATTGTACGAATAGGTTGTTAATCAAAAGTATCGGCAAACTGGAGGAATCTGGTTTTACTCCTGTATTGAAAATTTCATTGAAAGCTGACCAATCGTTTTCATCAAGATGCTCAAATGGCACGTGGAAAACTTTCAGTGTAAATTTGACAGCACACATTTAGGAATTTGACACGGCAGTGCCTTAGAAAAGACCCCAAGGCAGGTGTGACCTATAGACCCATTTTATTGCGTACCACGTGACAGTCCTTGACCCCTATTGCCTCCAAAGAATGTAAACCAAACCAAGAGATATGGCGTGGTAATGCACATCTTTTCAATGTGCACCTAAAAATGTCGTTTTGGCTCCAAATTGTAAACACACACAAAAGGATGATGCAGAGTTAAATGGGTCTATAAAAACTTCTTTCTTGATCAATAACCTTTTTGCACCTTTCGGTGCAAGGTTTAACCTTGAGTCGGCATACCCCTATTTCTTTGAATCCATTTGATTCGGGCAAGTAGGAGATTACCCCACTGTGCTCTAGATAAGTGGTGGGGCTTCCACCTCAGGGCTCCTTACCAGGCCCTGTGACCTCTTGGTCTGGATCTTCATTTGAGGCCTTTCCAATATGGTTGTACCAGTGTTTGGTACAGCCCTCAAAGTCATTAGACTATAAAAACATGGATGGATAGTATATGGAAAGCTATGTGGATTTCTTCTACAGGAAATTCTGACCCCACACCGCTGACCCCACAGAGTTGAAAAAAGTGTGTGCAAGAGAGAGATAGCTAGAAACATTTAGGAGTGTTAAGCTTGAGCTTGTCCCTGCAGTTGTATGTAAAGGTTGTAAATTAACACCATCCGTCTTTCAAATTAGAATAGTTTTAATATTGGATAAGAGTTTTGTTCATTGTTTAATTTTAATGCAAGCCTTGAGATTTTTATAATTTTTATGATGCGATCAACTTATAGTTTTAGTGCTCTTTTAACTTAATTTTAACATTTAAAAAGTTTAAACTTTACCATTTGAAAACAAATTTGAGGATCTGATCTTGATAGTTTTTAGAATTGAGTATCAAATTGCTAAGACTGGGTGTGCTTCTTAAAAAAAAAACACCCACTTTATTTATTCATCCCTTTCTGGAAATTTGTCATTTTACAATGGTGGACAATCAATCATAAATACATTCGTTTACCTTTTAGTGTCAGGTTTATTCATAATGAATAAACTACCTCAGCTCATTTCATTTCGTTGATGCAAAGAATAGAAGTTATAATAGAGAGAAGTATACTAGTCACTATTTTATCTTCTTAACATCGCATAATAATATAGGACATTTCTTTCCAATGGTTAATGTTTTAAAATACAACTCGTTTCTAGCATAGTTCTTGTTGCACGACTGGATGTTTATTTTTCTTGATTGATTAACTTTGTTGTTATTGAAAATTTTCTTGTTTGACTGAGGTCAGGGCGTGTAAAGTGTGTAAATTATATTCATTATTCATGATTCCATTGTGTAACAGCATCCACGGTTATGGTAGGACTAGGCTATATATATATGTCTACTCCTAATGATTTTTTTACAATGATTTTTAAACACTATTTTGCATTTTGATTGTACATGTTTTCCACTTTCAAGTTAATATTTACATTTTTTGTGTGCTTGAATGTTTAGATTTGATTTTTGAAGTAATATTAAACTAGTTTATTACAAATATATATAGGATGTGCTGTCTTCATTTTTAAAAGTTTGGGTTTTGTTTTGTTTGGGGATTTATTTTTTGGGGGGTTGAAAAGAAGTCTTTCAACTTTTGCTAGTTGCGTTATATACATTCTCGCTGTGTCCGTTCTAGAGTGTATTTTCCTATTCAATCTAGTAACATCACACAGTAGAACTCGAATACAACAGTCTCGGATACAATGGGAGCTTACCTACAACGGGACATTTATAAATTTTTGCTCTATCTAAAGTATGTGAAATACCCTTGTTTACAGCTGGATCATATTTTGTCCAACTCGGCCACAACGGGACATTTCGACTCAGATACCACCCTTTTGTTGAGATTTATTCCTCCAACTAATTATGCGCCATATTGCACAGCATGGGATCGGAGGATGGTCAAGACATTGTGCCCAGACCATCGTATAATTTTTACATTCACTATCCCGTTGATGTATCTTTACAACAGGACCCGCTAACAGGTTCTAAGCCACGGTCCCGTTGTAACCAAATTCCACTGTATTTCACGTCCATGTATTTTGTGGTCAAATCACCATAAAGAAGCTGTAGATGCTGTAGATTCTGTCAACATTGTGCAGTCATTACAGCCTCAGTTTTTTCCTCTTGAAGCTCATGATTGGGAGATATAACCAAAGATTGTCTACAATAAGATAGTCAACTCAATGAATTTTACAGAGGCCGCATGAGAGTGATGTCCCTTTATTAGCTAGTGTTCCCAGGCTTCTCTTATTGTTTTGGTGCGTTCAATAGTCGATACAAAATGGCATGGTCATAATGCATTCTTTTTTCAAAATTATGTGAACTAAAAAAATATCACACCAAAATCATAAAATGCGTTCTATCCGGTGCACGCAATGGCACAATTATCATCTAAGGTGCAAGGGAAACTACTCTTAAAAAAGTTTCCCCACTCATTATATAGTGAAATATGTTGAGTTGACTATCTTATTGTAGATGATCTTTGATATAACTTTGAACCAGTGGGTCAAGTATTTAAAATATTCGAAATAGAGCTTTAAATAAACACTTCTATCTTTACAAAATTTTCTATAAAAATTAAAGGCAAAATTTAGTACCCGTATTATGGTTACAAAATATTTTAGATTTTATTACAATTTTTTTAAACAGTTTTTTACAATTTCATATACACAATAATATATTCTTACAGTTATATAATCAAATATCTACTTATCACAGGAATTAAAGTCTATATAATGACATCATTTTATAAAATACATCATAATACATTTTCATCCCTCTTTTTTAATAAAATAAATAATACAAATAAAATATTAAAAAAAATAATTCTAGCACCCATTTCTCTTCAATATCAAATGACTGCTTCTGTTGTTTTCACATCCATCACTGCTCTGTCTCACTGTCGTGTCATCTCTGACCACCTTGAACTGGAAAAGAAAGGTCAATGGAGGGTTTTTTTTAAAGTTCAGAGGTTAGAAGTTAAACGCCCTTTTTAACATATAGAGGTCATATCAAAGGCGGTTCACTTGAATCTCCAGAGCAGAGTCTTGAAAACTCTGAAAGATCCAGAGAAAAAATTCAGTACCAGGCGCCCAAAGTCGAGTGGCTTGACCACTGAGCTAGGGACACCTCCAAAGGAGGTTTAATTTCGTATTTTCAGAATTTCACATTCATTTTAAAGTTAAACATGCAATGAAGGAAAAACCATTGAATATTAATCAACTGTTAAAATCTGGTAAATAATTATTTTCTACAGGTTCTTAGTTTAACGGTTCAAAAAAGAAAGCAGTGGAATTCACAAATAACAAACCCAAGGGTCTGTCATCGATTTTACACCTGATAATTCATGCTGAATTCTTTCATTTTCTTACAGATGCATAACATCAGTCAACTGCATAGGTAATAATTGTGAAAAAGATATTCTGTCTCAGCCTACATATAAACAGCATAATGTAATTACCCCTTTGCATAATATTTTGTCGTGCCCTGACAAAGGCCTCTATATCTGCGTCCACTTTACTGTCTCCTGTAAGCGCAAGTCCACCAGTGGATTTCTGTGAGGGTGGCCTGTAAAGAAAACCATAAATACATCTGGGATCAAGCTTTTGTACATTAGACATAATACGCTATGCTATGCTTGGACTTTAAAAAAGGCAGACCACTTGGAATGTGAAGTCGCACAATGGAACAGGAGATATGGGAGGCCGGCTGGCAGGAACTACGGTGACTGGTACGGTGACTGGTACGGTGACTGGTACGGTGGCTGGTACGGTGACTGGTACGGTGACTGGTACGGTGGCTGGTACGGTGGCTGGTACGGTGGCTGGTACGGTGGCTGGCCCAGGACAGAACAGGTTGGAGTAAGTTGATGTCTTATGCTGCACCAGAGTGAGTGAGATCTTTTTTTTAAAGTTCAGTTGGAAGTCTCTTTTAGAGAGAATTTCCATCTTTTAAGCAAAATAATTATTCAGAAAATTTAGGGCTTAGAATTTTCAAGCAATCCCAAGATGCCAACTAAACGCCTTTAAAATCCTGCATTGTAGAAGATTACAGGGTACATTTTATAACATTTTTAAAAAATCATGTGTTAATAAACAATATGTTTTCAGGCACAGTCAAAAACAATCTAAAAAATCAAATTATATGTTTTACTTCATTCAATAAAAACAGACTAACAATCTGTAAAAACAATACCAGAATCAAATCTTAAAACTCTTTACCGTCCTAGTCTGCTGGAGTTGCTTCCCCTTATATCTGGATCAGGTCCTGGTGTTAAACGGCTGTGAGATCTGTGTGAAGGAGGGGGTTGCGGGAGAGAGGTTAGGGGTGTGACTGGTGGGGTCTTCCATGCGGACAGATTAGTGGATGGTGGATGTACACTTTCTGGATGCTGGAAATAAAAGAGGGGGAAACATTGCA
>JARBEQ010165437.1:0-12992 GCA_030265355.1 Tritonia tetraquetra
CGATTGTTTGGGGGGGGGGGGGGGGGGGTTCGTGTTTTGCTTTTGGTTGTTTTGTTCAGTTTTTTCAGGTGGATGATGAGGGTGGGGTTTGGGAGAGGAATGTTGGGGTTCTTGTCATCCATCCTAACTAACACCAAATAATCAGTCATATTATTTCTCACCAATAATGTCAGGATCCAGATATAGCCGTTGCCTGTTGTACCCTTCTGTTGAGTACGACGTCTCTTTAGTTCTGGCCTGTGAAAAGTTACTGTTCATACTTTCAGGCAGACCCGAGTCATTAAAGTCCATGTCAGCGCCGGGGATGACATCAGGACTGTGAAGACCAAAGCTGTGTAGTGCTGGAGGGCAGATAGAAAAGGAATACTATCACATTTTCATACATAATGACAATACTACTATCACTGTGTTAACAGTTTATAATATAAAAAATATACATGAATTTTTAAAAAGTTTAAAGCTGTTAGTTTTACGTCCTTGGCAACTTGTTGTAGGTTACATCAAGGGTGGGACCTCCAGTTTATAGTCCTTCTCTGATAGGACTTGATTCCATGTGGAATCCACAGAGTCAGAGCAATAAAAACTTTGAGGAAATCCAAAGGAAAAATTCCCCACGTCGCCAACAGGGTTTGAAAAGGACTTTCTGCATGCAAGGTGAATGTGTTACCGATCCGCTATGACACCCCATGATTGGATTGTACTGTAAACAATTCAATGAATACTGGAAGCTTTCGTCCTAGGTTGCATTATGATCTATTATCATGCTAAGAGGTACAAAAATACCCCCCAAAAAACAGACCCAGACTGACAATAAATAAACACAGGAAAAACCCAACTAGCTAGTAACTTCAACATATTGAAATTATGTTTTGATAATAATTTTCCAAGAAATGTGAGAATATGACATGAAGTTATTCCATTCTAAAAAAATTAAATGCCTCCCTAAAAACAATCCATTACTGTTTATTGTTTTGCTTAATATTAAATACATCCACATGATATGATCAAGATAGCCAGCTCATATGGTCAATATATCATGTTCAATATGTCAGTTTATCTTGTACATTTAACTATTCATGTCCCTCTCCTCCCCATTCCTATCTCATCTTCTAAAGTTGTTAACTTTACTTCCTTGGCAACTCATTATAGGTTATGTCAAAGGTGTGTCCTCTGATTTATAGTCCATCTGTGATGGGATTTGATTCTATAAGGAATCCACAGGGTCAGAGCTATAGAAACTCAGAGAAAGTCCAAAGGCAAAAATCACTAGGTCATCGAACCCAGGACCTTCTGCGCACAAAATGAAAGCATTACCGGTACACTACAATGCCCCCTAGCTCATCTTCAATGGATGTTAAGCTCTATATCATCATTTACCTGATTCAACAGATGAATTTCGCCGTAGTTTGCTAGCCAGCTTGACAGGGCTGGCGTTGGGCGTGTCTTGGTCGTCACCCTCCATATCCAAACCTCCGTTTGTACTTCTGGCCAGAGCTGGTACATTTCCATTCACTCTCCTCACCCGATTTTCCTCTGTCGCCCCTTCCAGGCTGCCATTACTAGGCAAATGGGGTGCTTTCAGAACACTTTCCGTTTCAGAGTTTGTGTCACTAGACGTCTTGCTACCACTCGATGCAGGAGAAGAAGGAGGTGATTTGCTGTCTAGAACATTACGTTGTCTGGAATCATTACTCGACTGAACAGAGAGGCTGGAATCCAAGGGAGCGGATGCGTGGAAAGTAACGAGGTTAATGGGTAAAGAAGGTGACAGAGGTTTGTACTCTGTAGTAAGATCGATACTAGAACCGGCTCTGGAAGAGTTTCCAGATGCTGTGAGGGTAGTCTTGAAGGAAGCACCTTGAGATGAAAATGAACTGTTGAGGGAGCTGGATTCATCCATGACCCCTTGACCTCGACTTCCAAAGGAAGTTATTCCTTCTTCAAACTCCAATTCTGTCTTCGGTCTTTTGGGGGAGGTCAAGGCCATGATCTCGTAATAATCGGGCGGTTCCGACAAACTTGGGGGAGGTTCAATAAATACTTTGGTTCTCTAAAAAGGACAAAAAAAGCAAATTATTAAGAAAAGTGTTATTGTTTGTTTAATCAAACCCCATTACTACCACAAAGCAGTGTTGGGGCCAGCCCCATATTCAGCCATGAAAGGCCACAAGATACCTGCATATATGTAGGCATCCCGACCACCAAGCATGGGTAAACCTAGAGCCGGAAATGCTATCGATCAAATAATTTCAGACAGGCAGGTGATCAACCCACTGTGTATAGTCATAAAACAAGTGTATCATGCAAAACAAAAAAAGCAGAACATCGGTATATAATCATTCCTGTGACAAGAAAAGGAATGTAAAACATGCAAAATATTTATCATATCGTAAACAATTCTTAGTAACTATATAAGAAAAATAAATTCACTTTATCTCATGTAAAATGTAAAATGTGAAATTGAACCTGGACTTTTAGATCATTCTTCATCTCCTCCAGGTACTCCTCATCGGGTTCGTAGACAGGAGGATCTTTCGACAGGTCTATGACCCGTTCTCCTGAAGTACTTCCGCCTTCCTCTAGTGGACGTTCTACAACTGATACCAAGTCTTCGGGGTAGGCCCAAGGGGAGATAAGCACCTCGTGCTGGGCTTCGTAGGGTGGCACTGGGAATGGGAAGAGAGAGAAACTATATATAGCTATGCATACTCATTCTGGGAAGATTACTTGCTTACTGACTTATGCCAGTCCGTCTGATGAGAGTAAAGGCCATCAACAATGCTTCTTCACCACACTCTGTTCTGGGCCACCTTCTCTGCCTCTCTCCAGCTGGAGCCCAGGCCCTGAGTTCAACCTCTGTTCCTCCTCCAGCTGGTTCTCAGTCATATCTATTCCTTTTACCCTGAGGATTCCAATGCAGGGCCTGTCTTGTTACATCCTTCTGGGAAGATTGTCAGTGCCTTAATCTAGCAACAAAAGTATCATCCTAAACATATACAAACAGTTTCCGGTTTGTCAGATTGAGCCCCATTGATACCACACTACAGTATAGGGACCAGCCACTTGTTTGAACAACCTAGCGCACGAGATGCCTATACATCTGAATGCATGCTTTCCTACTAGTACCAGCAGAGATGACAAACATATGGGAATGCTATGGATCCAAGGATATCAAGGACATCAGACAACCCACTGATTCCACCATTCATTTGTTAGCACTATACACAATACGCTGAATAGTATGAATCATAACAAGTCAATACCCAAATCAATGTTATTATTGCCTTTCAGGTAGGATCAAAATTGGGAGAATTTGAAACTGTGGTAACAACTCATGAACACAATAAAGAGTTGTGGGCACAGTGTGCTTACCACCAGTGTGTCCACCACTTTTAGTTCTGTATTCAGGCATGCATTGTTCTCGGGGCGCCTGCATCCTGGCATCAGAGTGTCCTGTGGGCCATTCATTGTTGAACAAAGGGCGGGCCCCAACACTGCACAGCAGTATTAACAGGGTGAAGTAAAGTTTTTAAACATTGAAGTTTTCCATCCTTTTCAACACAGAAAGGTCATATCAAAGGCAGCTCAACAGAGCTTGAGAAGATTCCATGTGAATCTTCAAGGCAGAGTCAGGAAAGCTTTGAAAGGTCCAGAGAAAAAAATCCTGCACAAGGCGGGACTCGAACTTGGACCTCCAAATCTAAAGGAAAGTGACTTGACCACTGTGCTAGGGATGCCCCCAACCGTGGGGTGACCAAACAAAACTCACCATTGGGGTCAGAGGTATTTTTGCCCACAGTCCGTTCTACAATCTGCTTCTCCCTGTCCACGTAGATCTGGTAGTAGCCATCCACCATGGACACAAAGTTTTGGGCATCTTCCGTCAACAAACCCAGACCTATTGTCTGTGGTGGGCAAAAACAAAAAAAGAGGTTAGTGTTTTGATAAAGGTCTTTGAAGGTTGGTACCATAAAATGGGGGCTGCTGGAAGTTGTAAACCAAAGGGTAGAAAAGAAAAGAAATGTAAAAATAGATAAAACATAAGAAAGTAGAACGTTTTAGGTAAAAACCCTTCCTCAGCTAACAGACAACACACAAAAGACAACAAAAATCTGTAGAAAACTCAAACCAGTGATGAGTGACTCACTATCAGTTTTTTTCTACTGGATGGTCGATGCTTTTACTTCATTCATCACACTGCTTTATATAGATTTCTGTGCTATGTTACATGTGCTGCCTTTTGTGCATTGCTGAGGAAGGGTATGTACCCCAAACATTCTACGTACCTGTGTTTCATCCCTTTTGGAAGTTTTCAGGTAATAGGGTTTGATTAATTTTTTAATTCATCTTGATCAATCAATGAAAAAAATTAACATATCAATTAATTTATCCATTCATGCATTCGTTTAATTCATTCATTTACTTTGTTTGTCTTAACATGTAGATATTTGTGTCATAAGGAAGTTAGATGACAAAGTAATCAAGACCGAGACAGCAGACTTCCACGGTGAGGGTAGTGCTTTCAAATTCCACTTCAGATATTTTCCATTGTTTCCTTGGGCAAGAAATTGCCTAAGACTCAACTCCAGTGAGAAATGGGTACCAACTCTCAATTGTGATTTACTAGGGAAAGTAAACTGCAACAGGAGGCGAGGTGACAGAGTGGTCTAGGCAACGGACTTCCATGGCGAGGGTAGGGGGTTACTTCGTTTTTCCCTTGGGCAAGAAATGTTACTCCAATTTTACTCACTTTACTCACAGGTGTAGAAATTTTGATACGAGATTTGGGAAAGTACTGCGACAGAACAGCATCCTGTCCAAAAAGTGACAAAATGTCACGTGTCTGCTTCACGCTTCTGAAACCGGGTTAAGCTTGGGCATAATAGGGCTGAGTGAAAGTTATTGCTCTTGACTTGGATATCCAGCTTATAGGGTTGACCCGTTTTTAACCTGTTTCACAATTTACTTCTGCAACCGGTCTTCCTTCTCCCAAACAGAATCCAAACCCCAAACCCAGACTGAACTAAGTATTGTTATTAGGTAAATGGGGGGTGGGGGGTGGGGGGGGGGCAAGCGGCGGCGAGTGACGTAAGCAGGTGGTGGGGGGGGGGGTGGTCTGACGTTCAGATTCGACAGAAGGGGGAACAACAAGCAATCATTCCCCATTGGTTGATACCCCCAAAGCCTCCCCTTGACTTTATCCAAGAAAGAGAGTCACAATGCAAGTCGGATTTCAAGCTCGGGTCTCTATGCAAACTGGGTGGCTTGAAATTGGGGGTCAATTCGTTGTAATCTTAATCAGTTAAACCAGAAACCCAGTTATTACAAAACCAAGTCTGTGCCCAGCTCTAGTACACACCTCCAGTCTGTTGTTAGATTTTATATTAATATCCACTCGATGCATGTTTTCCCCATCTTTGGTGACTTTCAGGCTCTCTAGCTGGTCAAAATCTGCCAACAAGCTTAACTGGAGGAACAAAATAAGATAGATACCATGTATTAATCAGTCTTTTTAAAAATCCGTCTGTCAGATTAAAACGAATTAATGCACATAAATCCCGTGACTACATGTGAATGTAGTTTCGTTGCACCAACAAAGTATCATTTTTTCAGCAATATTTCACTCAGGCTTTCTCTCATTTGTCAGGATTTAAATAAAATATGTGACCTTATACTCTGTACTCTTCCTTGATGTGCCATTGGGTTTTGTTATACAATTGGGTTTTGTTATACAATTGGGTTTTGTAATACAATTGGGTTTTGTTATATTATATTCTCTCACTCAAACATCGTTCTCAATAAGGATGTCTACGGAAAGTATTTTTTTTCCGATTTATACTTATTCAATCCTCTTCTTCTATTTCTATCTGCTTGGAAAACCGACTTTAGAATACATTCTTATTGACAGTGAAGACAAAAGCAATATAATATTATTCGACAAAGCTTTCTGGTTAATTTGTCATGTTATCCATATTATTACCGATAAGCACTGTTACGGCCAGCTCCATGTCCAGCATTGCTAGAACATAGCGCTGGAAAACTCTGGATCAGGTAGATAAGACAAGCAGGTTAACTGGGTAGGCCAAGTGTTAATTCCGAGTTTAAAATTCACACAATGATGTTTGGGTCCCTATGGCGACATTGAGTTTCGAAATGTCCTGTGAAACAGGAAATGAACGCCAAATAACGTGACAATGGGGGAATAATGAAATCAGGGTAGGGAGATTTATGAAAGTCATTTAAAAACAAGACTAACTAAGCTTTTGATTGGGTTAGGGGAGTCAGGTGATAGATAAAGTGATACGGGATTGAAAGGAGAGGGGATGGAGAACGTCAGTCCGGAAAGATTTTAGAAAGAGGGTGGACGTACTTTTGGAATTAGTTAGATGTTAGAAGTAATTTGGACTCAGTCATTTTTGTAGTTATACTTTGGAAAAATCACAGATGATAAAAATTATGTGTCGATTTTAACATTCTATTTCGGCCACCAAGGGAATGTTTTTGTATCATATCATAATTGTATTCGCATGTTGATCATGGATATGACCCTGTGGATTGAGTGAAGGATAAATCAAGCCTATTACAAATGATGTCTTGAATTTTATTTCCAATGTGAAGTTTGTTGTGTAACCTCTCACTGCCTACACTATTGTGAGCTACGAGTCCCCAGCCTATTCGTAACATGATGAATATGCGGGCCTATTCCTAACAGGTTATTTGATTTATAGAACATTGTTATACACGAGTTGATATTTTACTTTGATCACTTTGTCGAAAGACAAAAATGGCCTATAACATAATATTATGAAAGTTGTCACTTTTTCGTTCCTGTCAATTTCTCTTTGAGGTCGATACTTTGGCATGGTTAAAACCAAGCTCCACAGGAAAAGAGTTAATTTCATAAAAGAGAAAAGGGCTTACCGTATAAGATTTGATGTTGGTGACCACACTAATACCAGCTTTAGGGCCCACTAAAACCATGGCCTCTGTTTTCTGGTCCTGCAATGATAAATGAAGGATTGTAATTAGCACAGTATGTCCAATAAACATGTCAAGTGTATTGCTTATACTCTTCTTCTTCTCGATCACTCAGATGGGCACGCCGACTTCTCGCGGCGTAGGTCCTCCAGGCCACCATAGAGCTTCCTTGCCAGTGGGGTCCCCGCTGTCCAGGTTCGCTGCCTACGGTCTTCATCTCGGGGATATGTCTGTAGAAGATGTTCCAATGTTCCACTGCTTATACTTATAATGACAATAGAAGGCATGAGCCCTAGGGGGTGATAATTTGCTTGTGCTACACTGTAATGGTAAAAGGGAATTGGATAAGAAAGAAAGAAAGCTAAATTCTCGAGTGGTTCAGGTTGGATTCTAGCATACTATTACCTGGATATGGTGTTTGCAGCTTGAGTTTGGGGTTTTCAGCTGACTGTAAGAGGGTCGAAAGTACAGGCCTCTATTGTGTTTCACCCAGGGCTTATAAATTATGTAAAAATATGCACTGTGTTACTTAAGATTCTAAAGACGGGTCCGCCCAGCATATTTCAAATGAACAGTGCGACCAGCTACATTTTATCTATATATGTAAACCTTAAAAACCCACCAGAAGAGACAATAACCTGACATTTTAAGGATTGAGTAGAATCATGGATCGTGCTTTATTCCTTTAAAAAAAACGCTTATTTGTATGGTGCGTTCAATATTGTTGGCACACACTTGCAGCGAATGACTAATTTACCACCAGGCTTCCGGCCGCTGTGGTCTGGGTGCCCATAGATCTATATCTACACAGCCCTATAAGTCCACCCACAAACACGATACACAAAACGGCTCGTACACTGATTAAATTAACTCTCTCTCTCTCTCTCTCTCTCTCTCTCTCTCTCTCTCTCTCTCTCTCTCTCTCTCTCTCTCTCTCTCTCCGCCCTTCCACTTTCCCCCATGTATTAGCTAACAGCCTCGAATTCACACACCTTCCAATTACTTAATAACCTCCTCACTTTCCCTAACCACCCACTTTCTATAAACACGAACACCTCGTCATACCACTTCCCATTCTCGCTTACCGCCTGCTATTGGCAATGGCGGATGCGATCATTTGTTCGCTCAAACCTCTTTTATAACGCTATTTCTTTATAACGCCAACGTTCGTTTGGTCCCAGAGTGGGCGGTATAACCAGATTTTACTGTAGTTAATACTATGAGTCACATTTTCCTGCCATATAAATATTGACCACAGTGGGTTGATCACCTGCTTGGCTTAATATCTTGATACAAAGAAATCTAGACTCATTGTGCTGGCCTACACTGTAATGGTAAAAGGGAATTGGATAAGAAAGAGATAAATATTGACAATGTTATTGTGTTCATATCCGAATCAAGAATCCTTTGTGATCAAGTTGCTTATGTTCGAAGAAGTATTTCTACTTAGAGAACTGTTACATTTTGCTCGATTTAAAATAATTTATTTTTAGATTAAACAAAACAAAAACAGGTACATAAGTGATAAATAGACTAAACTTTAAAGTTGTTAGTTTTACGCCCCTAGCAACACATTGTAGGTCATGTCAAAAGCGAGACTTGGTGTTTATAGTCGATCTCCAATAGGATGTGATTCCCTATAAGGAATCCAAAGGGGTCGTTATGAAGTATAGTCACTCTGCTCCTCCCATCAGCCCTCCACGCTCCGTGACACATAGCTGAGGCCCTATTAGGGAGTGACTCAATGAGCATTTTGAAGCAATTTTCAAGGGCAGATAACCCAAAAATTTCAAAAGCCACATATTGACATAGAGTATTTTCTCAATTTATATAAAACACTGAGTCATATTACCAAATTTCAAAGATTTGTATTTTATACTTTTTAAGTTACGAGGTCCCAAAAATGCACTTTCGGCTATTTTTTATCTTGGCACTAAAACTGGTAAAATCTAAAAAATTCGAAAAAAATACCAGATCTGTATCATTATTCAGCTATAAAATTATTTTCCTGGCCAGCCTCTACAAGTGTAAATCAAAAAGGGTGTGGTGACAAAGGTTGGACCACTTGACGTGAAATTATGTCCCTGCTATAAAAACTCAAAGAAAGTTCCAAGGAAAAAAATCCCCTCGTGAATGGATAAGTCGGAAATGGAATTGAGAAGAATGACCAGAATGCGAGTGGACTTTGGAAGAACGGATATGCCATGTGGTTACGATGACGATGACGATGACGATGACGATGACGATGATGATAATATGTTACAGCATCCAGAGGCTCTAGAGACCCCTCGCTTTCCCTCCCCTTTGTTCAGTGTTGCGGACTATTAGAAGACGCTTCTGGTATGTTCTCCTTTTGTTTCGCATTCTTTTAACTCGAACAATATCGCTTTATTTCCCCAAGCGCCGAATGAATGCCTCTTCAAACAAACAAACAAACAAACACAAGGAGTTTGTTATCCACAATTCGGTGGTAATTGAGACCAATCGTTGAATGGCTCGTCCATCTCGTCTGAATTGTGTTTGTACTGTGAATTGTGAATGTGTGTTTGCGTGTGCAAGTAAGTATGTCTAAGTGGATGTGTGTGTGTGTGTGTGTGTGTGTGTGTGTGTGGAAAAAGGGGGGGGGGGGGGGGGGTGTTCGTGCCGGTGTGTTTTCGTTTGTGTATCTTCGTACGAGTGTGTCTATATTTGTGTGTTTTGGCGTATCGCCTTATGCGCGCGTGTGTGTATATATATGTTTTTGTTTGTGTATATACGTACGAGTGTGTTTGTGTGACAATGTGCGTGCAAGAGTCAATACATCCGTTACAGTTCTGGATACGATAAGGTCACGTACATCATCTCATATTATTCTCGTAGCAAATAGGAACAAAAAAAGAAGTGAAATGTATTCGCCATAATCTATTCCGAGTACGGCATCGCCCCCAGTCTGAAGCCCCTCAGTGGCAGGCGTGTGGCACATTCCGGGCATCGGGGAAAGAAAGGCGGCTACAGAAATACGGTGAGAAGCAGGGAAGCAGCCGGCAAATGACAAGACTTGCGGGTAGATAGTTAATAAAAGGCCGCCCGTTCCTGGAGGTTAATGAAGACACCCTTCCAATCTTCCCCACATGTCACGCCCGCCAGGCGCATGCGCCGAGATGGTGACGTATATCCGAGAAAACAAGAGAACAGAATCATTACGGTATCTACCACGAGAAGGCGGTAACGTATGCCCCTAAGGTCTGAATTAGACAGGATAAGCTAAGCTGTGTCAGGAAAAGCTAAGCTGTGTCAGGATAAGCTAAGCTGTGTCGTGGATGCGGGCAAATCACCCCGACGCCCCGAAAGAGAAAAGGTACCTCCCTACGCCTCTTGTCGGAAATTGGTGGCAAAAATTAAAATAAAGTTGTTGTTTTATGTTAAACTGGTCCAAGTCTAGTTGTTGGGCGGCCTCGTGACGTTGCAGTTAACGCTTTCGCTTCGTCAGCAGAAAGTACGGTACGTTGTTCGAATCCAGGCGGGGACGTTGGGATTTTTTCCTTTGAACTTTCTCGAATTTACCGAGAAATGATAACCAAAGTATAGAAGCAGATAAAGTATTACTTAAACTATGCCAGGCAGCTTATACAACGTGTTTGTTTGTTGCTGTTTTAGGGCTCTATCGACACAAGTAGGTCATTTCAGCGCCCGCCACACGGCTCCAAACAAATCAAAGATAACTAGATGTCACCCATAAACCACTAGGAAAGACGAGCAGTCCATGGGAGGCACCAGAAGATTAGAAAATGAACACAATAAAGAAGCTTTCTACGAGATGTCGGTGTTGGCTCCAAACTGGCCACATGTCAATAACTTTACTTGGAAAATGGGAGAATCGATTTAAGGTTTTTGTACAACAAGAAAAGTAAGGAGTAATTCGATGCTTTGGTCGAACTGAAAATGCGAGAAGGACCAAAAACCTCGATTAATCCCGCGTCTTAAAACCATTGAAATCGGTGCTTTGGGGGTAACGAAAACAGTTTTCATCTTCAAAATATATAATAGATATTATGATATATAAACATGTTGTTACCATCATCATCATCATCATCATCATCGTCATCATCGTCATCATCGCCACCACCACCGCTAACATCATCATCATCACCACCAACAACAGCATCTTCATCTTCATCAAACAACCACATCCTATTCTTAAGAACAAAAACAGCCGCATTCCAATCCCAAACCCACCCAAATCATTTGTCCTGAGAAGATAGAACTAGTTTTTGTCCCACTATAAGACATCCACCATTTTCATGTAACTCACGCACGGAGCACGACCCTTGAGATTCAACATCTCTCCCTGAATGGAGCGGTACGTGTGTAGGTATGGAATAGATGGGCGGTCGGTTAGACTGGTGGGCGGGTTAATGAATGGATGGATAGATGGATAGATAATTAGATGAATAGATGTATAGATGAATAAATGAATGGATGGATAGATGGATAGATAAATAGATGGATAGATGTATAGATAAATAGATGGATAGATGGATAGATAAATAGATGGATAGATAACTAGATGTATAGATAAATAGATGGATAGATGGATAGATAAATAGATATATAGATGTATAGATGACTAGATGGATAGATATATAGATAAATAGATGGATAGATGGATAGATGACTAGATGGATAGATAGATAGATGGATAGATAAATATATGGATAGATGGATAGATGGATAGATAAATAGATGGATAGATGGATAGATAAATAGATGGATATATGGATAGATGGATAGATAAATAGATGGATGGATGGATATATAAATAGATGGATATATGGATAGATGGATAGATAAATAGATGGATGGATGGATAGATAAATAGATGGATATATGGATAGATGGATAGATAAATAGATGGATGGATGGATAGATGGATAGATAAATAGATGGATGGATGGATAGATGGATAGATAAATAGATGGATGGATGGATAGATGGATAGATAAATAGATGGATAGATGGATATATGGATAGATGGATAGATAAATAGATGGATGGATGGATAGAAAGAAAGAAATATATTATATAGATAAGTTGACAGAAAAATGGATAGAAAGATGGATGGGTGACGGTTAAATCGATACGATGGATTGATGGGAAAATTGATGCATATATTGATTCATAGATAAACAGATGGATGGGATGGATACATAATAAATATAAATGGATATGTAGGTGGATGGATAGATGGAAAGACAAACACAGAGACAGATAGGTAGATAGACATATAAAGGGTATAGATACTATAGATAATATAGATTATTTCTTTCTTATCCAGTTCCCCTTTACCATTACAGTGTAGGGCAATAATATAGATAATATAGATAATATAGATAATCATAAAACAGACAGATGAGGGGTAGATACGTGAGCGACAGGAGCACAGCTCCCCATGACCCATGTAACATCTTACAGAGATTGTAACCCCCCCCCCCCCCACACACACCATACACCATACACACGTCACGCAAATCATTGATTCTTTGTTGATTATAATGTATTCCTCAAACCAGGAATATCATTTCCCCTTACATACATCACGCACACTGCGCAGCCCTTGGGACACGGAGTTTTCCACAGGAGTAAAAGTTCTATCGAGAAAGGGGTGTGTGGGAGGGATAACTGTATCGATGAGGTCATGATTAAATGTAAAGTACAGTTGTTAGTTTTACACCCTTGGCAGCGAGTTATAGGTCATACCAAAGGAGGGGCCGCCAATTTAGAGTACATCTCCGATGGGACTTGATTCCACGGGGAACCCATGGCGCCAGAGCCCTCAAAAACTTGAGAAAGTTCAAAGGAAAAATTCCCACACGTCACTGCCGGGTTTCGAACCCAGGACCCTCCGGTCACGAATCGAAATGTGCGAGGAAGGAATAGCATTGGTGATGGGGAATGGAGGACGTTAAGGTAAGTAGAGAGGTAAATAAATAGATTTATTGGTGAATGGACAGATAGGTGAATAGATAGACATATAT
>JARBEQ010165659.1:0-12982 GCA_030265355.1 Tritonia tetraquetra
GTCTTAAATAAATATTTTTAAAAAAGCTATTCATTGGAAAATTAGAGTTATTTCCCTTGCGTAGGGACCAGCCAGAGATTTCCCCCTATGCTCTTAAGGAGGAATGGGTTAACTTAGCATGCAGTTGTGATAAAATGTTGTGACAGTTCGTCCCGATTTGCAGGGTTTCTGATTTCAGAGGTTCTACAATATTGTCTGTTAAGGACATTTGATGATGATGATGATTTTGTTGTTTTCAGTGTTCAAACGAAGTGTAGAGGAACAAGTACAAGAAGAGGAGCTGGTGTATGCAATGATGTCCAATTTCAAGGAGTCACAGACTATTTACAAGCTTCACATTGTCAACTTCGGGAAGAAGACTCTTGCAGCCCCTGCTGCCTAGGAAGTTACCTCTGAAGAAGTGTTAGGTCCAAGGTTATTTATCGATTGTGTCGGTCACAAATAGGCCATCTACGAAGAAGTAAATTTTACAAGAGAGGTGAAAATTGTTTTGACAGGCAACGGCAAAACTAAGTCGTTAAGTGTACATCTCTGTACAGAGACTCTCTTGTATTGTTAACGAATTGGACCAATGGTGTTGGCCGTTTTGTTTGAAACAATCTTTCGTTTATTTCTATTGGTCGAATCTGTACAATATTTGTAGAGATGATGTAGCTGGGCAGTCTGCATAATAATCTAAAAATAACTCCTTTTTTTTCAAATCTTGCAAGTTGGTCCATTTGTGACTGACACTATCGATATAACTACATGTTTTTAAGAAAGAGATTGTTCAGGTAAAAAGGAGATTAATGACAACGGAATTAGTGCTGAATACATTATTGGTTTATTAGTAGTGTAATTTCAAAATTATTTGGCACAAAAAATATACATGAGGAACAATTCATTTTTTGGGATGGAAATATAAAAAGATAAGTTGGGAAAACGTTGATATTGGAATAAGATCCTTGAACCTGACACTGAAAGAGTTAAAAGGATGGAGAGTTATCTATCGAAGAAGGGAATGTAGATTGTCGTATACGTTTATTTTTATGTCATGAACGTTGGGAGGTACTCGAGGCTGTAATGATAGATTTAGCCACAAGCTGAGATTCACATATAGCAAGTTCAATTTTTTAATAGTCTAGTAGGGCTACAAGACGTTGGCAGTGTTTCTTGTGTCAGTGATGGCCTAAAACTAAACTTGAAATGAGTCAATATAAAAGTTTTTGCATTTTCTTTTGCCTTTTTAACTTATAGAAAGCTTTGATGCAGTATACAATTATTAATTCTGCTGTAAAACAAGTAATAACACAAATCTTTTGCAATGATGCTAACTCTAGACGTCTCGGAAGATTCTTTTTCGAGGATGGCAGCTAGCCCTACTTTGCCCGACCAAGAGATTAAAGAAGTAACCTATGCCTTTTAGTTTTGTCAATTGTGCATAAGCCACTGCAGTAATTTCATTCTATTGTCCAATTGAGTACCAACCAAGTATGGCTTTCCTAAGAGAATGTTTTGAAGAGAAGAAAATGGTATGCTATTCAAAAATACTCTATTTGCAATACTATTTAAGATCTGTGTCTGATACAGTGCAACAGATTCGTTGAATGCATCGGGACAACAGATTAGTTTGAGGAATGTGAATGCATAAGGGGTAACGGAAACTACACTTAGTTATTAATGACCTTGTCATGTTCCTTGATGCTTGAAATCTGGCAAGCCCTGTGTCAACCTTTGTACTACAGTACACATGTAATAATGTGACCTGCCTTACGAGCACACGTCAGCACAGCATGGGCTATTTTTAGTCTGGCTTTTACACAACTTAAGACAGGAAAAAATTGTTCACACTGCTTGAGCAGCAGACAAATAGTTTCAAAGAATCAGTGAAAAGGTTTGACCTTGGCGTGAAACAAATTGAAATAATTTTGGACAAAACTGTTCATGAAAGGATCTGTGTAGTTCGGCAAATGCGCAATGCACTATGAAATATATAACTGAACCAATGAGAGAATTTTTTCCCTGTGTTAATCAAGTGTCCAGTTCGAGGTTTGAGACCATATTATATTGCCCTCCCACTTATCTATGGTATTGATTAAATTGCAATCCCATCGTAACTGAGTCAGTCAATTATTTTTTTGAAAAGTATTTTGCTTTCTTATTTTAAAATTTGGTAAAATGTATGCACGTGTCACAGAATTGAGATTGTATTTTTGATTTTTTGATTTTACATTTCAAATTTGTACATTATATTGTAAGTTTTTTTGTTCTTAGAAATATTTTATTTTACTACTAATATAATTTTTTTGAATAATCTATTTCCAGGTCAGTGTATTCAAACTAAAATGTCTAAATTTCAGGTCATAAGGTCAATTTCCATTGTGACTTTATGGTGAAATGACCTGTGTGTTACAAAAATGGATTATGAAAATATTACAGGCCTGCCAAGTCCTGTTTTTTTAAAGAGACTGTCGTGCACTTTAGAGTTTAAAAATTTGTCAAATGGCCTTTTTTATCAGATACACATAGATACAGATTGAATAATCCTAGGTTCACTTTCTTTTTTCCTCTTTCTCCCTATGAATGTCCTGTTTTTTGTTGTCTTTTTTTTTATACTTTTGCTAGGGTTGGCAGGCCTGATATGACCAAATTGCTGTTTTTTAAACTTCATAATAATTAAATGTTTACAGATTCTATGTTTGATACACTATCAAGTTTGCTCAGAACAGAACTTCATATTGAAAGTTTGTCTCATATATATTATAATGAATATGAAATTTCATCTCTGGGTTTTAATAAAAGCAAAAATGTGTTACTTCCTTTAATTTGTTTTAATGAAGTGGTATTGAAAAAGGAAACAAAAGGAAAATAGTTCTGTATTTGATCTACTGAACAAACAAAAGATAAATAATTTCCTCATCTGTTAAACAAAAACTTGTGTTTTATAACTTTATTTAATTTATTTTGATTATTTTAATGAAGCATTGGAAACAGAAATAAAGGCACATAAATCTCTACTTGGTCTACTGTAAAAAAAACTTTATAAAAAAATTCTTGATATGTTGAATTTATTGAGTCTTTCGAATTAAAATTTTACACTGTTTGAAGTGATGGTAAAAAATTTTAATCATATTTTTGTTTCAGTTCTTAAAATTTATGAATTGATTTGTGTTAATTATTTTTTTTTAACTTGTAATAGTTTGTATATATATATATATATCATATTAAATAAGTGTTTTCTCTCCTGATTAATTTTCCCCTTGTTTTCTGTTCTTTCATATTATTTGTTTAGTCCATGGATTCTAATGTCTATAACGTTGCCATACACACTCAAAACAATTTTTTTTTTCGGTGGGGTGGGGGTGGGGGGGGGGGCAGTTTGCAAAGCACCAGCTAATGTTATTTCTCTTTTCTTTTTTTTTTTCAATTGTGTTTTGAATTATGTTTTTTTTTGTATTGTATATAAATTTCTGTGAAATTACTTTTGAAATATTATATGTCGTGTCCCTTTTAAATAGTCAAATTCCAACCTACTTGTTAAAGTCAGCTGTTCGCTGTACCCTGTCCTTAACATTTAACAAACGAATTTCCTTAACATTTTACATTTTTCCACTGTGATTCTTGACTGATTTTATAACACCGGTTTCACTTTTGATTTGTTTGAAGCCGTATGGCGGGTGCTGAAATGACCTTTCTGTGTCGATAGAGCCCTAAAACAGCAATAAACAAACAAATCACTTATTTTCATGGAATTTTGTCAAGATGTGGAGCGCACTGTTCAAGTCACTTTCTCTTGACGCAGAGGTTTAGGGGTCGAGTCCTGTAGGAATTCTTCTCTTGACCTCTCAGAGTCTTCTCAAGTTCTATTGATCTGCCTTTGATATGACAAATCTGTGTTGAAAGGTTGTACAGCTAAGAATAAGAACGTTAGAACTTTTTAAAAAAGAATATGGGGGCATTCTCAATTTTTTTATTCTCATTGATGATTCGGGTCTAAATAACATCATATTTTATTATACAGTGGAAGTCTGGTCCAACGAGGTGGCTTGGACTGATACAGTTCTCGTTGAATGAGACGTCTAGATAAATGGGAAGTCGAGGGGGAATAGGGATTTCTTCTATTTGTCTTGTTTGAGCCCACTTTTCATTGAGTGTGACCTCGTGGATCTGATGACCTGTCTTTACTTATTAAAATAATTAATTGAATTGAATCCTGTCGGAAGTAAAAGTGCAAAAAATGTGACCGACACTGACGAAAGCGATAAACTCTCTGGAATTTTTGGGAGTTACGAGACAGAGATAAAATGTATTGTATAAATCTGTAAGAGGTACGCTGGTAAAGCTACATTCTGCGGATGAACTTGTCGAGACACTCAAACTTTGCATTGCCCAGATTGGCTTGTTCAGAATAAGGTGCAATGAAGGCACTGTCTTGCTTTTTTTAAGATAATTGGGTTGACCCAAATTTCAAGCCTCTACAAGCCAACTAGTTTGCATAGAGAACTGAACTTGAAATCCGACTTGATTCATGACTGGCTTTCTTTGGATAAAGTCAAATGAAGGAGCTCTTCAGGGAATGGTTACTTGTAGTTCCCCCTTTTGTTGCACCTCAACATAGGGCTGGCCCCAACACTGTTTTTTGGAGTATTGGTAATTGGATAAGAATAAGATGAAACAGACTTGAGAATTATTGAACAGTAATTAATTCCCTGCAAATTGTCCTGTGTCTGAATTATTGTTGTTGTAAACTTTTAGAAAACCCTTCCCCCCACAAAAAAACGTTTGTATGGAAAACACTTTGCAGAAATTATCCTCTTTTGCCCTGTATATATAAATATAAACCTTTATCTGTATCCTTTGAAAATCTATTTCAATGTCTTTAAATCATTAAAGTTGAATGTGTCCAAACGAGTCGTCTCATACCTTCTTTATTTCAATGGAATTTGTGTGGGAAACCTTTCAGCGCTTCAAGATCAATTCCATCTCCGATAGGACTTGAACCCCCACAGCTGGAAAAAAATAGCCCTATGAACTCTTTAACCTGGTCAGCTGGGATTCGAATAACAGACCTCTAAATCGCCCCCTAAGAGACAGTTTCTCACGTAACATGATTTTAGTGCGAAATTATTATTTTTTACGCCATAGGAAAGGACTTTTTATCCTTCATCATTCTATGAGGGTCTTGCGTAATTATATTATGACATTCAGTTCAGTTATCATGAGATACATGATTTGGGAAAAACATAGTGAGTAGTAAGCAATAATAATAAGAGACCGTTTCATGTATCAAAGTTCATGTTTTTATCTCTATGCACACCCTGATAGGTGAATTCAGTCTCTCCTGAAAATCTATGATACGCAAAACTGGATCTTAACGCTTTGGAGCTGTGGGCCCGAAATACAGGGAATTGAAGGGGCAGCCAAAATAGCCGTGGCCCTGTAAATCGGGAATTGGGTCAGCACACGGAAATACTAAAAATAATCGACCAATCATGGTTTAATTATTTTTAATATTTCCACATGCTCCCCCAATTCCCGGTTTGTCCGCCAAGTACAAGTCTCTAGTATTCTCTCTTTTTCTATATTGTGAAAACAGTATTCGCTGGCACTAAAAAAATTTCACAGCAACGTATGATGTAGAGCAGTGACGCTTATGGGGGTAATTTTGCCCCTGGGAAGGTATGGGTATTGCAATGTACAAGCCAATGAAAGATTGACTTATCTGAAAAATCGTGTGAGGTGCTCATTCTGTTATTTTCCTTTCACTCGAGTTGTGGGTAAGTCGCTTGCCTCTGGATGTGGAGGTCTGGGCTTCGAATCCAGGGTTTTTTCTCTGGAGCTTTCATCACTCTGACCTGCAGATTCATGAGAAATTTTCTCAAGTTCTGTTGATCTGCCTTTGTTTGAAAAACTAACAACTTCAGATCCTATGCCTTTTTACATATGAAGGGTTTGGCTGCAAAACGCTATATCTACCAAAACCTAAAATTTGTAGTTACCTTGCTCTACAGCTTTTCATACACAACTAAGCTGTAAGCATTACTTATAGTTTTAGAAGGTAAGACACTTTTTAGACACTATTAAAATAAATTTCAAAATTATTTTTTTTTATCATTCTTTATCAATATTGTTGAAATTTTAAAAAATTTACTCAATAAAAGGAATTTGGATATATCTCGTTTTACAGTCAAACCCATAGCTGCCAACTTTTCAGAAAGCGTACATTACAACACTACAGCTTACCCATTTTAAGATGTTTGTTTACAGCATAGTGCTTGTTTCAGGGTTCCTACTCAAAATTTATGACAAAAATTCAAGACCAACTTAATGAATTTTCCACAAATTTTACGTACCATGGCGATTTAATTTGTATTATTATTATATGACGCGAAATTATAGTGATTAATTTCAATTAGCCTGCTGTAAAATAGAGTCTCTGGATTGTTTTGATGGACCAAATATTGTATATAACCTCATCAACATTTTTTTGTGGCTTTGTGTTTGTATTTTTACTTTCAGTTTCAGTGATTGCTTTTACTAGGGTCAAGTTCATTCACGTCTGATTCATATCTACTAAGGTGAATCCAACACATACTGGTTTTCCACTTGTAATACGATGATAAAGACTATTTTTAACTCAAACCACGAACCAGATCAGTAAAGAGAAAACGAAAGTAGAGCTTAAGCTTTAGGACGCAGCGAGTCGATGGCAGACCAGATACCAGCGAAGCCCTGGATCTTAAATTGATTGCTCTTGACGTCCGACCAAGTGACTAAATGAAGAGATTCATTTCAAATTACAAAATTGAATTGCGATCTAGACGTGTCCAGTTAGGCACTTAACAAAGTTAATGTCAACGGGGAAGCTGAAGCACCAGCGGGATCAAGCGAAATCTTTGAGATCCATGACGGAATTACCTCCCGATTCTTGTATCGAACTCACAGAGTACAAAGTAAATAGATAATATAGATAGTATAGTAGTAGTAGAAGCTGTTGTCCAGCAAAAATGGTATTATAAATCATCCGAGCATTCGATACAACTATACGACAGTACACATTCTTTTCACTGCTGATAAAAGAGTTCCAATACATTCGATAAATTTGTGATTTTGCAGAAAATGAGTTCTAATCGCTTGTAACGTCTCTGCTGACTGTCTCGACACGAAAATCGTAATCCTTAAGAGAAAACATTAGTCAAAATCCACGTAGTTTGCTTCAAAAATCTATTTTTCCAGATATTACTCTAAAATTCAAGACCTTTCTCTTTATTCTCAAGAAGTCAAATCGTACTTAGTACGTATTGTAACGGTTGGCAGCTATGCAAACCCTTCAAATATATGTCTATCCCAAAGTGATATATTCTCTCATTTCATACAGAGCAACAGTGAAAGCAAAGCAAAATAAAGCAAATATTAGCGCATACCCATGAAGTTCATCATGCTCTCTGCGCTTTACAATGTATTATTTACCCCTAGCAAGCCATTACACTCCTGTTTCCGTCTCAATTCCATGCGGAATATACAGTGCAAGCTACCTGTTAGGAGTTTCAGCACTAGCATTCTGACAAGATCGTTCACTGCCCTTGGCCGGGTACTCATTTACATCCGAGTCAATTGCGGTTAGCAGAGTAAAGTGTCTTACCCAAGGACACAACCCCCTCGATCAGGAAACGGTGGTCACCCATCCAAGGACAGACCTTAAACGCCATCTTGACTCTGCTGACCAGTTCAGCATGCTATCTGTTATGCTATTGCCGCCTCCTTGTATAATTAATATTGACCAGAGGATTTTGCTCACAATACCAATAAAGGATGTTAGACAGAGTAGGCTGATCCCCCGCTGGTCTCAAAATTGAATTCATAGCATTTTGTCTGGCAACACATGGTGGATGAGTTTTCTGCATTCTCAGATGTGTGAGTTTCTTGTGTGCCATTTATAATGGGAACATGGGACGGCCCATAACACTGTATTGCGGTGATAATGGGGTTTGTCTGCTTGTTTATTTGATCAAGCTGCAACCAGCTCTATGATCCACCACACATGCAGCTCTGATAAGAGACATCCCGACCACCATGCGTGACAAAACACAGAGCTGGGAAATGCTATAGATCCAAAGATTAAGACAAGCAGGTGATCAGCCCACTGTTTGGCTTGATCAAACAGACAAATAAGGTTGTATAATATAGTTTTTATTGTTCTATGTAAATCGTGACAAAGTCCACAAATCAAGAATCTGGGGGTGCGTCTACAAAGTCCAGTAGCATATCCTCGACTCCACTGCCCTGGGAAAACAATATAGATAATAGTAATGGGTGAGAAAGCTGACTGTTAGAAACACTCAGGAACGTTTTGCATCTTGCATGACAACTATCTTTCTTTCTTATCCAGTTCCCTTTTACCATTACAGTGTAGGGCCAGCACTATGAGGCTGGATTCCTGTGGATCAAGATAATAAGTCAAGCAGGTGATCAGACCACTGTGAACTTTGAGGTAGGAATTCATTTTGCCAGGACAGCAGCCTTACGGCCTACTCTTATCGATTTTCAACTGCCAAGGGTTCTTTAACGTGCACATGGGACCTATCGTCCATCTCTGATGGGACTAGGTACTTTGATCCCACCTATTTAAATAGGATCAGGGGAGTGGCATATAGGTCTTCACAGAGTTTCAAGGAGTAAAATACCCGACAGTGTCGGTGCCGGGAATCAAACCCAGTAACTTTCGCTTCAGAGGTGAGAACAGTACCTCTGCGCCACTGGGATCCCCCCCCCCACAAATGACTAATCAACAACATTACTCAAGAGCGAACAAATGTCGACTCCATAGACAGACATCAAGTTGACAGACAAAATGATTATTCAAAGGAAGGGAATAGAATCCTTGTGTACAATTTCATGTAATGCCTTCACAACCAACTAGTAGACAACTCTACAAGAAAACATGCTAATTAACTGAGACCTGTATCTGCTGACCTCCAATTACCCCTAATTTTCAATGATCATAATTGCCAGTCGCAATCCTAGCTTATCTTGTCTACTGAGAAACAAAATGATATTATTCAGTGCCCTGCGGGCCACCACCTGGCCCAAGGAGGTGTCCCTCCACGCCAAGCTATATGGAGGCCTGAAGGACCCATTGAAAATGGTGGCGGAGGCTTCCGTTGTAGTCACTTGTCTCTGGATGCGGAGGTCCTGGGTTCGAGTCCGGCCCTCTACAGGATTTGTTTTCTCTGGACCTTCACTGTTTTCATTGCTCCCGTGTTCTTTTTAACTGCCTTTGGTATGACCTTTCTCACGTTCTGTTTAACTGCCTTTGATAATATTGATATGACCTTTCTGTGTTAAAAAGCGTGGAAAACTTAAGAACTTTTTATCCATACCAGTTCCTTGTTGTCGGTGTCCAGATCTATTTTGGATCTTTTTACATCTCTGTTAGAAGGTCCATCTGTTGTTTTGGTGCGTTTCTGGCAAAATGGAAGAACAATTAAATAATAAATTTTTTTTTACCTGATGTACTCAATGAAACGGTCATAATATATTTCAGTCTTTTTCATTTTATCTTTTTAAATCTTGTATTGAACTCTTCTTCTTGTGATGCAAATGTACATTTAGACCAGTTAAAATTTGAGGCGGGGAAACTTGTATGATTACATCACGACACAGAAATCAGTATTTCGATTGGCCGATACATTTCTTTCTTTCTTATCCAGTTCCCTTTTACCATTACAGTGTAGGGCCAGCACTGTGAGGCTGGATTTCTGTTGATCAAGATATTAAGCCAAGCAGGTGATCAACCCAACTGCCAAGGGTTTTTTAACGTGTGCAACGTGCACACAGGACCTCCGAGTTTATTGTCCGTTTCCGATAGGACTAAGTTCTTTGATCCCACCTACCTGAATAGGATCAGGGGAGTGGCATATATAATACCTGACAGTGTTGCTGCCGGGAATCGAACCCTGTACCTTTCGCTTCAGAGGCGAGAACCGTACCTCTGCGCCACTGGGACCCTGCTGACACATTTCATGAAAAGGTTCGTTTTTCAGATAACAAGATGTCTTTTGGTTGAAAAGTAGAGAATGAGAAAATTTTAACATAACACATTTTGAAGTAGCTTAGAGTTTTGTCGTCATAATAGCTACTCCGGCTGCCTTCACCGTGTGCTGTTGGCACTATAATCAAAGATAACAAATACATAAGATAAACTTTCTTTCTTATCCAGTTCCCTTTTACGATTACAGTGTAGGGCCAGCACTATGAGGCTGGATTTCTGTGGATCAAGATATTAAGCCAAGCAGGTGATCAACCCACTGTGAATAAGATACACTACTGAATGTATTTCAGTTGTCTCTTGGATTAATGTAGTTCTTTTCACTAAAAGGTGCTTGAATTCTACTTACGACAGTTTCGGAAATTTCCGATTTCAACAAAAGGCAATAGCAAAGTATTTTGATCGAACATTAGCACACAAAAAAAAACATCACTCTCTTGCTGACCTCGGTAAAAAGGCTTGAGTCTTGCATTTTACTATCAACAATCAGTGCTATAATGGTTACAATTGCCAATGAAATGTAACGTATGTTGTAGAAATGCGTGGAAAGAGCACAAAATGGATCCAAGTTTTTCCAAACAACGAATGACAGCTTTTGTACTTAGTAACCTCATCACAATCTTGATTGAATCACAGATTCAAAGGAAGACCAGTTACAACTATACACGTCATTATCAACAGAGACGTCGCGGGCCAATAAACAAATCATTGTAGCCCTTGTGGGTACCTCCTCAGTTAGTAGTGCCTCTAGTAAGTACATTGATTACCTTAAAAGTGTCATTTAAATAAAATCAATTTTTACTTACAGATGATTTCTTGGATGACACAATATTACTTTCCTCTGAATTGACAGCTGTAGGGTTGTTTACCTTTGTTGGTTTCTTTGATTTCACTGAAGTGGTTGGTTCATTTGATTTCACCACAGATTCAGCCTTAGATATTTCTCCCTCAATATTTTCATCAATTTTGTCATCATGAAGCGCTAATGAATTAGTTTCTTTTACACTCTCATCTTCATCATCATTAGAATCATCATCCTCATCATCATTAATATCATCATCTGGACTGTCTTCTTGCCGTGATGATCTTGATTGATTATTTGTGGAGGATGACTCTTGGCATGCTGTGGACACCTGGATTACAAATAATAAAGGGATCTTAAAATGATGTGTTCAAATACACTGCAGTCCTCTTAAAATAAGATAAATTCTTTACCCAGTCCAGATTCTTTTCTTGCTGTTCGAATCTTGTTTAAGATAAAAAAAAAGACATTTTGTCTGGTCCCCAAGGATTATATTATTAATGTAGTGTACACATTAAAACTATCTGGACAGTTGTTAAAATCAAATATCTTGTTCAGTAGGGCGTCATCGCCTAAGGGTAACGCATTCACTCTACCCTGTATGCAGAAGATCCTGGGCTCAAATCCCGGTGGTTACATGGGGATTTTTTCCTTAGGACTTTCTATGAGTTTTAATGGCTCTGACCTTGTGAATTCCTCATGAAATCAAGTCCTATCAGAGAAGGACTATAAACCGAGGTTTCCGTCTTTAATGTGTTAAAATGATAAATGGCATCAAATAACGATGGAAATGTGAAAGTGACAGGAAAACAGCCACCGCATCAAGCATGGAACGGCACAAAAGTAATCTATGGTCATCCACTGCACTCCCTGCTATGTCCAGTTGTCTCGACCAGGTCGTGCCATTGGAGTAAAAAGCATAGAACGAGAGAGCAGGGCTGACGATTAGCGCAACTCTCCTCTACTTAAATCAAACTCGAGCGCAAGTCATGGCTTCAACTATAGCCCGACACTTGCCATCTGCGGACCGCACAGAGGATTTTTAAAACTTTTTTTAGCCCTAAAACAGCAACAAAAAAAACAAATAACAGGATTCTCCACATCCAGCTAAAACCATGCTAATCATCGGTACTGATGGAGGAGCATCATCATTATTAGCAGTTAGAAGGGTTTCAACAAAAGACATTTATATTTTCATTTACTTTTTTTAAGGGAGGCAAGGTGGTCTAGAGGGCAAGGGTCGAGGGTTCGAGTCCGACTTCAGGCACTTCGTTTTTTCCTTGGGCAAGAAACTTTACTGCGTTTGCCTCACTTGACCCAGGTGTAGAAATGGGTACCACAACGAGTCTTGTGAAAGTATTCGACGATAGACCCACGTCCTATCCAGAAAGTGACAAATTGCCCCTTGTCCGCTTTGAGCTACCAAACTTTCGGTACTTTCAGCTCCTGCCCTATGAGAGCCTTAAAGCTCTTAAGGACATACTTACATTTTTAAACTACTATCTGAAAAGATAAGAAGGAGAATGCATGGGTGCAAGCACTCCAGGTCCAAAAAGCCTGCAAAGCACTAGTGCTAAGTTGAACAGCCTACAGGGCTGACCACTGACCATTTTAACCCGGTCAATTTTTTAACCAACTCCATCCCTATCTCTCTCTAGTAGTAGCAGTCGTCGTCGTAGCAGTAGTAGTAGTAGTAGTAGTAGTAGTAGTAGTAGTAGTAGTAGTATAGTTGTAGTAGTGGTGGTAGCAGTAGTCGTAATGATAGTAGTAGTAGCAGCAGTAGTAGTAGTTAGTAGTAGTAGTGTTAGTAGTTAGTAGTAGTAGTAGTGGCGGCGGTAGTAGAAGTAGCAGCAGCAACAGTAGTACTAGTTGTTGTGCAGTAGTAGTAGTTAGTAGTAGTAGTGTTAGTAGTTAGTAGTAGTAGTAGTGGCGGCGGTAGTAGAAGTAGCAGCAGCAACAGTAGTACTAGTTGTTGTGCAGTAGTAGTAGTTAGTAGTAGTAGTGTTAGTAGTTAGTAGTAGTAGTAGTGGCGGCGGTAGTAGAAGTAGCAGCAGCAACAGTAGTACTAGTTGTTGTGCAGTAGTAGTAGTTAGTAGTAGTAGTGTTAGTAGTTAGTAGTAGTAGTAGTGGCGGCGGTAGTAGAAGTAGCAGCA
>JARBEQ010165770.1:0-12980 GCA_030265355.1 Tritonia tetraquetra
TTTACCCGAAACGTTCTGTATCATTGTTATTGTCTTTATTGGAAGTTTTCTACATTTTTCTCTCTGTTATTCAACGTAGATAAGGCAAGCAGGTTATCGGCCTGTGTCCAAACCTTGAATGGCACAATGAGCATCACATGTTTACTTGTTGCCCACCTTTTGGCCATAATGATATTTACTGTTGCCTTGGCAGTAAACCCCTCAGCTATAACAAAACTGAGCAGATTTTGTCACTCAAGGCTGGGTACCGATTGACAAATGAGGAATGTGTCAAAACCCTAGAAGTAATATCATTCAATTTGTTTTGCCGATTACTCAGCCTAATATAAAGACATAAAGTTGAGATGGATGGGATAGAAAAACTTGATTCTTACAAGGTAGATCCTCATACTTCAAAATGTTAAAATTTCATCTGTACGATCGATTTGTAGCAACGTATTACATTATATACAGACTAGTTTTTACAAACCTTGACAGCATATTTGTATGCTTGTTCTGCTTCCAATCTACGACTGGTCTTCAAACACACCAGGGAGAGATAAGCCCATACTTGTGGATCATTGTTGTTCAATACATTTGCTTCAGACAGGGCATCCTCTGCCTCGGATAACTCTCCCAACTGTAGCAGATAAAGGGTTCATATTTAGAAAAACTAATAACTCGAAACAAAAGATAAAATACAATGTTAGTTTCAATAGTATTTTAAAATAATAATATGAACCTATGGGGTAAGAACTTATACACAGTATTCTGTTAACCATGCTCATCAAGTTAATTTTCTAAAACCTCTTTTTTTCTTTAACCACTCTTTAAGATTAAGGGTTTATGGATAGATTTCAATGTCATCCCATGGCTACCATCTAAGTACCAACATATTCTGATGAGGTAAAAAATGAAGTTTAAACAAAAAATAATAGTGAAAATTTTTTTTAATAGACCACTATTCAGTCTTCATAAAACCGTTTACCACATTCAATATAGTTCCATTAATTAGTATATTAATAGGATACCCAGCTATTTGTGCTTTGTCTTACCCTGTAGCATGCAATTCTTCTATTAATAGGATACCCAGCTATTTGTGCTTTGTCTTACCCTGTAGCATGCAATTCCTACTCCGAGCCACGACACACAGGACGGAGATTTCTTGCATGCCATTAGGAATGTGTTTTTGCCATTTTGGAACTAAAAGAAATGATATGGAAAGAGGAGATGAACAAGTCCATTAGTTTAGGATGAAAGCTTTTCAAATACTTTTAATAAAATCACCAAAATTGACTGAAAAGTGTGATTAACTTCTTTATGGACACTCTCTATAAAAAAAACCCTACAATTTTATTAACAATAGATTTTGATTCACATCACTATAGGTTATAAGCGAACATATTTTATTGAACACCCCCCCAAAACACTCGTGAAAATCACCTTTGGAGTGAAATGGACACACGTGTCTCTTAAAAACAAACAGAGAATATCCTTGTATCAGTTTCATTTACATTATCTGAGTAAAGATGTCAATCACAACGTTTGTTCTAAGTTATAGGTCTAAATTAACACACACAAAAAAAATAATCTAAAAGAACTTGTTCAATGCATTACCTTTTCATCCTGCAGGTAAATAGAAGCCAGACGCAGATAGATGGAATGCATTTCTGAAGCGTCTGTGACAAATGAAAGAGTTCTCTCATAGCAGTCTCTGGCTGTCTCAAAATCACCTGTCATGTATTTCACATGGCCCATTAGAGACCAGGCATCAGCATTCTGTGATAGAATAATGAAACAAAAACAAGTAGAGCCACTCTTTATTGGACCACAAGCAATACACTGAGTAGTATTAATCAAAGACAGGCCAATAAATAAATTACTATTGCTCTTTTGGCTACCCCTCAGCTATCGTTAAAAGCTGGAAGAAGTTGCCACTTTGGGCGAGGAAACAATAATCATGAAATTAAATGCCCTCAGAATACATAAGTGCTCTCACTGGGACAAAACAAATCAAACTAATGTAAATGGGAGTGTGTGCTATTCCTGAGACAAAACCCCCCAAAACAATCCAAACTATAAATCAATCACTGTTCATATGCTAGGTCTTCAAACAAAATGTGTATAATCATGGAACTTGGTATAAAAATGTTTGACACAAATTAACGGAGCATTAAAATAAGCAAATCAAGAGACCAAGTGACTGGTAGAATGATTACGAAGAAAATTTCGCAATAAAATACCAAGTAATAAAAAAGCATAATAGTAAAAACAATCTAACCTGGAAATCAAATTGCAGGGCTTCATTCAGACTTTCCTCCGCCTCCTTGTACTCTCCTTTCTGTAATCTGAGACGTGCTAATGCAATGTGATAGGCTGCGTTGGGGCCTCCTGCACAGGTGACTAGCTCATGGCTAAGGGCTCTTTCTGTAAACTGCAACCAAGCAGAGCATGGGGGGGGGGGGGGAGGGGATATGATTATTTATTACAAGAGTAAGCAAATCATTTCCATTGCTTAATTTGAATTACAAGATTACAAACTGTTAAAAGTCCCTTTCTAAATTCTAAATTTTGATCTCATATTCAATGAATTAACAAAAATCATTCAATCAGATAGAACAAATTTTGCCTCTTGTTTGGTGCCCAACTCTTGCTTTAGAGGAAATGACATCAGAAAAAATGTGCATCACTTTAATCAAGACAAAGCTAAATTTCCCCAAGATGTCAGCAGTTGTGTAAAGAATAACAAACTAACCGGTACAGCTTTAACGTCAAGCAACCAGTCAACAGCTTGCATGTAAATACTGGAGGCTGGGACAGGGGTGGGCTCCCTAGGAGGTGGTTCATCAAGGTGCTCTGACTCCTGGGGAGTACGACTCCCACCCCTCTGCTGGCTTCCAGGACGTGATGCATTCAAGCCTATAGATTTGGCCGCAGAAAGTGGTTTGGAAATCGAGCCTGGGACAAGGGTTGAGGGAGGAGACATGGAGGATTGGAGGGGGGAGGGGGGGGGGAGTGACCGGAAAGAGAGTGGGAGGAGTTGTAAAAGTGGGCAGAGTTTGAAAGATGGGGATAAAAAGAAAAATAAGTAATATAATGATGTCTTTATTTGAGTTTTTAAAAGTTCTTGACAATAAGTATCTAATTCAAAATTATAATGTACATACACAAATAAGATACATACAGTTATAACAGAAGAACATTCATTTTGAATTTTTAGTGTCGTGAAACAAAGAGATATCTAAGTTTGTGATGTATTTTTTTGAGAATGATACAGTATTGTTCCTCAATGACAAAATATGGCTAAAAACCAATCATAATAAGCACACTACATTTATAATTTTACCTGCATTTAGCATTTTCTTATAATTTCAAGTGAAAAAGATATTCATGCAAAATCTGGAACCATTCTTTATTCATTGGAATAAACAATATTCTTCATTTCAACAGATGAGCTAAAAAAAACACAGGGTCAAGATTTTAAAAAGAAACAATTTTTTTTCTTTTTTGCTTATATTTTTTTCATTGGTTTTAGAACCACTAAACCATATAATTTGAAAAACAAAATTTGTTAGATAGAAAATAACACCAACAACACCAAACTCTTCACTCTACAAAAATTTGGTTGTCAAAATGAGATTGAAAATCGTTTTGAATGTTAAATTGGATTGGGCAAACAAAGTTTAAGATTGTTCAAGATACAAAGTTTAAAGTTATCAGATTCATGCCCCTTTCAATACTTTCAGATCATTTCAGAGGCAGTGTTTTGAGATCACTTCAGAGGCAGGGTTTTTTAAGTCAGAGAGAATGGAAGGTTCATCATTCAAGAATGTAGAGAAATTTTATTACATAGTGGATTTATTTCAATAACTTGTTTTAACAGGAGGTTATAACTGGAGAATTTTCCTTTGTCACTAACTGTTCTTCTTAAATTCAAACCCAGTAAATCATTCATGATGAATAATGATTAAGATAAAAACAGTTTCAACTCATCATAAGTTATATAAAATCAAAGTAAACAAGCAGATCATGTCATTCCCAATCAAAGGTTGTACAATCTATAAGGCTATCTAAAAAACACAGAGATATAGAAGTTGAAGAAGGTTCCAATAAAATATTTGGTTGTAGTAGCCTAAATCATGAATATGAATTTAATGTAGAAACAAAAATAGATAAAATGATATAACTATATGAGAACTAAGCTAAAAATATGAAAGCAAAAAGCATCGTATAAATTAGAATGTAAACTTATTTTTTCAAAAATAGCTTAGTACTTTAGTACAGATTGTTCTAAATATAATAATTCAGCTCACTGAAAACAAACAAGATAATACGTGAAATACAACAGAAGCAACAACAACTTCAACAAAAAAGCAGAGCTTGTAAAGCACTACAAACAAGGGATGAAGCAACTCTGAGATATACTTGGCAAAACTTCAACAAATAAAATCCATATAGACGTCCTTCAAACACACGATATCTCTCGTTCTTTCTCCCCCTCTCTCTTTCTTTATTTCTGTCACTAACTCTTATTCTCTTCATACTTCTTTTTTTCATTCATTCCTTTCTTTTTCTTTCTTCTCTTTCTTCTTTCTTTCCTTTTTCTCCCCCAGTTATGTTGTTTGTTCCTCCCCCTTGTTTCTCTATTTTTTTTGTGACTTCATTTTTCTTTTCATTCTTTCATTCTCCATATTCATTTAGATTATAGATTACAAAATACACATCAATTAACACACCAATTCAATTCTTTGAATTGCATTCTACGTTATAATTGGATATGACTTTTTACTAGCTTTAGCCTCTAGAAAAATTAAAAGCAGTTAGCTAGGTTTTCTAAACTAAACTTGCCTGAAGGGGCTGCTGAAACTGAATCTGCTGAGGAGGGGGGACAACAATTGAAAATAGGGAAGGCAACAGGTAAAGCATAGGAAGATTCAAGCGTACTCCAGACTAGAATGTCATTAGTATAATAATTTGATAAAAAGTTTAATTTGTAATTAAGATATCATTCAAAGTTATAGCAGTCTTGTACTATACGATAATCAAAAGTTTCACAAACTTTAATTGTCCAAGGTGATTTAACAATTTTATACTTTACTGTCCCCACTAAAATAAATGGCTCTCTGATAACGTAAAATCGTTGTTTCAAAGGACAAAAGTTGAGAAAATATACAAATACAAAATTATCCTCCAGTTTGTCTGATTGAAATTTCTGAGCATGTTGTAGGTCTCACACCATGCAATCAAGTAAAGATGAGGTTTTACTACACAATACATGTAAGAATATTTTGCTGGGTTGAAATAGGCATTTATTAACAACTTCAAAACTTAGAAATTCAATCAGTCATCTCATCATTGGCTAACCAAATCTAATCAAAATAATAATAGCTTTTTTCATTAATGAGATTTGATTTTTAAAATGCATCCATTATTCATTTAAACTTATAATACAGTTTAACATGTTTGTAAAAAGTTTGTAAGTAATTTGTCGCATTTTTGGGTCTATTTTTGATCAAACTATGACTCTATTTTATTATCAACATTTTGGAGCGCCTCAAGGAAGAAAACATGTAGGGCAATGAAAAAAGCTAGTTAGCCTAGTTTAAGTCATCTAAAACTAAAAAAAAGAGAAAAAATTTTTGTTTTATTTATCCTGTACACACATACAACACAAATAAGTCTTACTCACTAACAGTCATTCCTTTAAAATTTTGTATTTCAGAAATGCTAGCGTTTTAAATAGAAAGTCAGTCAAGAGACTACAGAAATCTTATTGTAACCTTAAAATGTTGCTGTGGATAAAAAAAAATCTGTCATACCGAAATTTAATGTTCTATGAAATCTTAAAGTGAAAAAATCTGTCACAAGATGATGAGCAAACATTGACACACTGCAACAACTGCAAAAGAAAATCATGCCTTCTCTAGGTCAGCATGCACAGATAAACAACATCATAATGCTAATAAAGCTACATGCTGACATTTTTACCTCTTTTGCCTCCCGAATTTTTAGATCTAGCAGAGGAAGGAACTTTGTCAGGTGTTGGATTTTTTATTTCAAGGCTGGGAACTGATAATCCACCATCAGATGGGTCTCCGTCTGATAAAAAATGGAAAGGAAAAAATTTATATCAACATAAACCTAGATCGAATTCTCCTTCTTCTTTTCCTCCTCCTCCTCCTCCTCCTCCTCCTCCTCCTCCTTGTGATGGTTTGTTGTTTTATTCAAACAGACATATGTCTTAATTCTAACAATCCTTTACCTCTTCCATCATGTCGCCCTGTATCTCCATCCTCTCCCTTCTCTTTGTCTTCCTCTTCTTCCCTACTGGCTTTGGCAATGGCTGCTGCTTTGGCTAAATTCAATTTGTTAGCCTCAAGATAAGCCATCTCTGCTCCAATTTCATTTGGGATAGCATCATAAAACAAACCTGCAAAATAAAAAATAAAAATCATATTCATTTTTTCTCATAGAGGCCTATGTTGATTTTGTTTCAAGATATGCAAATTTTGATTATTTCTGGGAGAATCATTTCATTTCCATTCTTTTAACATCCAATTATGATGAGATAATTGCACTTGATTTTAAAATTTCACAGCTTTTGGTTCTTTCCTCCCATCACAATTAACACAGTCACTCCCCTGCAACTTACTGTCTTGTCCCTGAGCCACAAAACATGGCTCACTATTTAACAATATCTTTGCGAAGCGACAAATAAAATCCAATTCTATGCATGCCCATTCATTTGTCTAAACCAGTACCTTGAACTTGGCATGGTTTTTAAAGCTTGTTTTTGTATATTTTTCAAAAGCGTGTAACAGTTATTTACAAAATGGAAACTAGACCATTTTGTCAAAGTGAAAGCAGTTCGAGTGATGATGATAGTGATTCTGAAAGAATTGGAATGTGTAGTAATGGTAGTGGTAAAAAAGGGCTGTTGCCTTTTAGTTGTCAGTATATCATATTGTAATATGTCCATAAATATAGAAGTTTTCATTATGTTCATGACATTTGGAACATCAATTAATGATTGGAGTATCATCATTGACAAGAGATATTGATACCCAGCACTAATTAGAAGAAGTTTGAGCCTTGGGTAAGTTGGAATAATTAAGTGTAATTCTATTTTTTTAAATATTCAAACAACTTTCCTGTCCCCTATTTTATTACTATATTAGTCAATGACCTTTTCTAACACTCCTTTTAATTCTGTACAGGAATATATACTTTATTTAGGTTATCTCTATTCAGAATAAAGTTATATTTTTTTTTTCAAATCAGAGGTGCGTAAATTTAAGCAGACCACGATTTGGCTTGGATCCAGCCATGACAAACCATGGCAATCCCTTGGGGAGTGAAAGTGTTAAGTCATCTCACACGCCTGATCTCCTGTCTGCCTCCAATAAGACTTGAAGATTTTCAGGGCAGAATCATACATGAAATCTCTGAATGAAAACAAGATAAGCACCCTTCACCTGGGTTCAACTCCAAAAACTCCACATCAAGAACACAGTGAGCTATGTACTCTACCATAGATAATTCAAGATCAGTTGCAATAAATAAACCAAACTTGCTGATTTTGCTTATCAGCTTTATTCACCAGTGAGTGTTTTGTGATTCTGAAAGTCATTGGACCAACACGACTTATACTTACCTAGCATTGTCCAGGCCAAAATGTTTTGTGGATCCACACAAGTTGCATTTTCAAAAAATGTCTCGGCATGCTCATTTCTCTCAGACAGCATACAAACTACTCCATAAAGGAGGAGCCTTGGTAAAAAAAACAACAACAACAAAACAAAGTAAGATTGATTTGACAATATCAAAGGAGCCTGTTTATGTTGAAAAGTTAAAATTCTAAAGATAAATTCAGCGTACTAAGAAAATATTCATCTTTAAGTAAGTGGAATATAATTTTATTTTATTTAAATTTAAAGAAATTTTATCTTACCCATACAAATGTTTTTGATCAATTGCAATGCATTCTTTGAAACACTCCTCAGCCTGAAAAAAAGGAGAAGAAAACAAGGTAGATATAAAAACCTATCAATCGTTTATTAGCTTGTTTGTTTGTTTGTTTGATGAAACCCCATTTATACTGCAGAGCAGAATTTCAGCCACAAAAGACACCAAGAAACCCCATATAAATTCAGGCAACCCAACCACCCCTCCCCCAACAACACACACACAAACAAACAACCCAACAACCCCCAAACGAATTAAATAATAGACAAAATAAGAGTCGATACCTTTGTAATATCATTGATGTACAAGTTGAATGTGCCGTAATCAAACCAGCAGTCTGCATCATTTTTGTCTCGAGCTATTCTCTGTGAAATATCAAAGAAACAGACAAATTATTTTCTAGTTGAATACAATAAATGTTCAAATGTTTCTGTCTGTACATCTCCCTTTATGATATAATCACCTTAAAACAACTTACTCTAAAATGAATATGACATAGTCCAAGTTGGTGCGTTCTATTTCATATCACTATATCTTTCAGATTAAAACAAAATGTATTTTTTAAAAAACTGTTTTCATAATGAAATGGCTACAAGGCCCATGTATGCAAACCAGGATTCTCCTCATAACAGATCCAAATTTGCAAGCAATTGCCCTGGCTGTATTGTTGGATGGAACACAGAGTTAGATAAAGGATGAGAAACAAGACAATAAATGAGGAAAGCAAACAACCGCTTTTTAAACAATAATAAAAGTCGCAAACTTTCCATCTATTTCAAAGTATAAATTAATATATGCATAATAATTGAAGTCTGTACTTGAATACTTTGCACAACACCAAAAATGTTCACATACAGACTAGAAAAATTAGAGGGCAACGTAAACTGAGATAGACTACTGTCAAATCCAGAAAGTGACACCATTCAAATTATAGAAAACTATGAGCCTACGCCTTATATGTCAAAATCTGCTCAGTTATCTTATAGCTGAAGAGTTTACCACCAAGACCATAGTACTGCCTTATGTGGCAAGATCTGCTGGAGAATTTACACCAAGGCAACAATAAATACTGTTATGGCCAAATCTTGGACAACACCAACAAATGTGAAGCTCATTGTGCCATTCAAGGTACAGTGGAATGATCACCTGCTTGCCTTATCTACCTGATCCAGAGTTCTTCCAGCACTGTGTTCAGCAATGCTGAGCATGGAGCTGGCCGCAACACTGCTTAGGGGTATAATGTGGTTTGGATAACGAAACACAGCCCTATAAAAGTTTAAGCAAACTATTTGTACGCTTTACCTCTTTATAGTATTTGGCTGCCAGATCAAAGTTCTGATTAACCTCTGCCTCTCTGGCAAAGTGTTTGAGTTGGGCACTGTCTGTCAGAGGTTTTGGCACTGGAGGCTGATCTTCAAGGGCCAGGACATGGCCCAGTGAAACATGCATTTGATCAATCAGGTACACATACAGCTCTGACAAAAATGTCTGAAAAAAACACAAACATTTTTCACTTCTTATCCTTGATCTACAACTTAGGTATATATCTTCAAATATTATTTGGAAACGACATAAATTTGGGTTTCCAGTGTGACAAAGATGACACCGTATTTTTTAAAGCACAATAGAGTCATATTCTTATATGTTCAAAGGTCCCGGTGGTGCAGAGGTACGGTTCTCGCCTCTGAAGCGAAAGGTACCAGGTTTGAATCCCGGCAGCTACACTGTCGGGTATTTTTCCTTGAAACTCGGTAAAAACCTATTAGCCACTCCCCTGATCCTATTCAGGCAGGTGGGATCTAGTCCTATTGGAGACGGACGATAAACTCGGAGGTCCTGTATGCACTTTGCGCACATTAAAGAACCCTTGGTAGTTAAAAATCGATAAGAGTAGGCCGCAAGGCCGCTGTCTGGGCCAAACTAATTCCTACCACGAAAGTCACTGTGGCTTGATCACCTGCTTGGCTTAATACCTAGTTCCAGAGAAATCCAACCTCATAGTGCTGGCCCTATACCGTAATGGTAAAAGTGGACTGGATAAGAAGAAGAAGACTTATATGTTCTTGAATTTTTAGAAAATATTTGTAATTGCTTTAGACTCAAAAGCAAATAATGTTAAAAGATAAAAGAATAAGTATCATTTGGTAAGCATATCAAATCAAAATGTTTATCTTTGAGAAAATTGTACGTAAATTGGGTCAACAAATCGGTCTAAAATATCCATCCACATTCAATTGTATCATTAGCATTTCAAATTTGATACATGATGAAACTAATAGTGATTCAATGCTGCTTTGCAACTTTTCTATCAATTATTTTTTTGTTTCTTTTATTGTATAAGGTGGTTGGTAAAATATACCTGTAGTTCTTGTTTATCATCAAATCCAGAGGTTCTGAGATATTTTTCCCTCACAATTTTGATCACAGAATGTTTCAGCTGCTCTTTGAAAGCAAAATATTTGCCAGAGGAGTTCAGTTCATATATCAGTTTTTGTCTCCTGAAAAATAAACCCATAAAAAATGTTACCTACGTATGACACTGAAATGCATTTGTCAGTTCTTTTAAATCATTGCAATATTTTGCTCTTTTGTGTTTTGCATAAGGAAATATTTTTTCTATAACAAAAGGATCTAAGTAAGATTTCTACTTTGACACATACACAATATATCTAAAAAAGAAATAGATTAAAAATATACCTAATGGGAGGCAAAAATCTAAGTAAAAATTTAGCGAATTATAACATTTAATACAATGATCTAATATCAAGTGAATGATCCTTTTTTAAATTTGAAGTAAGACAGATCAAATGGAGATCAATTGTAAATTCTCAATATTTTTATTCACTTAACCATATTCTGTTTATAGTCCCCATCCCTCCCTGATACCCATCCAAAAAGAAGGAAGGTAAAAAAATAGGTCAAATTTTTCATTTTCACAACAACACTAATTTCTGTACCTTGCTTCCATTTCTTCGTTTGTTTGAGGTGTTCCATCCTTGAGTTCGTCTCCAAATTGATCTCTAAAATTTTGTATTAAAAAAATTAAACATATATAAAGGTAGTGCTTCCAAAAAAAATTTACAAACCCTGGGATAATTGTTTTTTATCGTTTTAAAAAAGTCTGGTCTGAATATCCACAATAACAACAACAATTGGACTTCAAACAAGATATTTTTGCCAGTAACAGGATTAGAATTTAGTGAATATCATCGTCTTCCATAAATCTTATTCATACAACAAAGTTTGTTTCTCTCATCAAAAATTATTTTAATTATTCTTATACGTTTCTGTCTCACCTGAATTCATCTAGGATTAGATTTGCAACACTGGCCACCTGAGAATGATAATCCTCCACAGCCTGAAGTAATAATATAAAAGAGTGATAAAAAAAGGAACTGTGGATACATTACTATCACTTTCACCCATCACACCAATACAAAAGGATTAATTCATACAGTCATAATCACAAAATGGATCAAAATTAGAAGTCAGTCTGTCAGTTCAAATACATAAAAGTAAATTCTATATAATTTCTTTCAAAAGAAAGAAAAACAACAATTCTTTTCTATCTGGGTACCTCAAGAGGAAAAACCTTAGACCTGAAATAAACTAATGATTAAAAAAAACACCAAATAACAAAACAATAACAAAAACAACTTACCCTTTGTGCTCCGTCAGTTCTTTTTGGAAACATAGGTCTTGGAGGGATCAATTCGGCCACTCTGAAAAATAACCCAGGAACAAATGCCGTCAATAAAATAAATCTTCGATAGTGCACATTATGTCACTGATTTTTGTTATTGACATACAACTGTTGTATTCAAATACACAGGTAGAAAATGTAATATTACAATTCACTCCAGAAATTGCTTAAAGAAAATTCCTTTAAGTTGCTTCCTATAAATATTCTTACTCTTAAAATTAAGTTAGATATGAGGCAAAAGAAAACAAGCTATCTTTGGTTCCTCAATCAAAGTAACACCAACAAACGTGTGAAGTAATATAGTTTCATCTTTATTTTACCTTTTAGCAAGTGCATCAGGAGGACGTTTGGGGACAAGTGGTTTATCGAGACACATCTCTATCATCACATAAGATTTGGCTTCTGTGTATTGTTGTCCTTCAACATTGACTGGAGCTTGACCTTCAGCTTCTGAGCCTGTGTCAGATTTGCCCTGAGATGTCTGACACAAATATAAAAATTCATTTTTTTTAAAAATCCATATTTCATAAATTTATAAAAGTTGTCTTCATTTGTTACAATTAGAAATAAAAAGAAGAGAAGAACTCCTAGACTTTCTTTGTTAATATCATGAAAAATGATATAGCAAATTCATATATAATTTACCAGTATTCACAAGAACAGTAAAAAACAGGAGGAATTTAATAAACTTGTTCCCTTTTCCACTTTATCAACATCTTTCTTCTTTAGTTCTTTTTAAAAAATTAAATTTTAATCAAATTATAAGCTTTTAAATAAAAAGAGAAATAAAAGAAATAAAAAAAGTGTGATGTCAATTCAAGAGTTGATAATATAACAAACAGCTTGGAAATAGAAAGCAAATTTTAAAGTTACCTATCTTGGTTTAAAAAAAAAAAAAAAAAAAAAAGAAACTAAAAGAAACAAAAAGAAACTAAAACAGTCTCACTGATATCATTAATCAAAAGATCATAGAAATCATTACAAATTATTTGACATGTGTATGGCACAACAGTACCTTTTATCTACTCTACTGCATAAACAAGTTAAAGAAAATATTGAATAATTGAACACAAAGTCCAAAGAGGTATGATGCATTACTTACAGATTTGATAAAAAGTGAAAAGGAGAATGATCAACATCAAGAAAGACGCATGAGCAAAGATGAATGAGTGAAAGGTAGTCTAAAGAAAGAAATATAGAAATAGGGAAAGAGAGAGTAAGGACATGGGGGGACAAAATGTAGAAAGAGGGTGAGAATGAGAGAGAGAGAGAGAGAGAGAGAGAGAGAGAGAGAGAGAGAGAGAGAGAGAGAGAGAGAGAGAGACAGAGAGAG
>JARBEQ010165881.1:0-12977 GCA_030265355.1 Tritonia tetraquetra
GGTGGTAGTAGTAGTAGTAGTAGTAGTAGTAGTAGTAGTAGTAGTAGTAGTAGTAGTAGTAGTAGTAGAAGTAGTAGGAGTAGTGGTGGTAGTAGTAGAAGTAGTAGTAGTCATAGTACCGGTAGTACAAAATAAAAATGGATGACCATTACTACACTGTCAGAACATTTGAGAAAAAAGCAAAAAGTGTGAAATCAGACAAAATCTGAAAGATTTACACCCCTGATACATGTAAATGTGTATCTACTGCATTAAATTGTCTATCTCTCTATATCTAACTTTCTAAAAAACCTGTCAATGCACGTTTAGAAAATGGTGATGTAGCGGCAACTGACCGTGACGATGTGCTGTAGAGTGTAGGTGTTGGAGTCCCCGATGTACACTCGAATGGAACGGAAGCTGAACCCATAACCTCTGGCTCCTTTCTTCAAAATAATCGGGGGTTTGAGGCTACGGGCCAGAGGTGAGATGTCGCGGTTAGGGGAGCCGTCCCTCGAGCTGGCACTGGAACCTCCAGGGGATGTGGCCTTGGGAGTGGCAAACTCGTCTGGGAAACAAAATTATAACAGAGAATGATCAACGATAGTGATAGTGAACCATGACGTGCATAACTAATCCTTTTTCGACTCAACAAAAGTAAAAGACCAGGCAAAATGGTTAATCCCTCACAGTGGGTTGATCACCTGCTTGGCTTAATATCTTGATCCAGAGAAATCCAGCCTCATAGTGCTGGCCCTACACTGTAATGGTAAAAGGGAATTGGATAAGAAAGAAGAAGGAAGATGATATGAACATTTTCAATTGAATGTCTTATTTCTTAATTGCATCAGAAGGTTATTAGACAGTATGACGTAATATGAATGGGACACAGTACACACCTCAACATGTTCAGTGTGCGCTCTTTCCATTCACACTTCACCATACTGTTCAATAACCACCTTACATATAATGTTATCCTATTTTGCTTTTCTTAAATCTAGCTACCTCCTCCACTGGCTGTGATGAGCAAGGTGAGAGCATTTGCCGACACAGATTTCTGCAAGGGCATTTTACTGTCTCCTGATCGAGTCTTGCTATCGCTTCTCTCCTTGCTGCCCTCTCGACCCTCATCTACAGGAGACAACTCTGGAAGGAAAAATCAGACAGGGCATAAGGTTAAAAAATAACAACAGGAGGTGTTGAGAAAAAATAGTGTTTACTATATACAACAGTGAACAAATATTTCATTTTTCAGTATTTGCTTACTTTCCCCCTTAAGTCCACATTTCTACATCTCTCTCATTCTATTTTTGTCTGAAATGTGACAACAACAACATAGAACCCCTTAAATGTTAAAAAAGATTGTTTCTCTTTCTTGAAATCACTAAAATGGTACTCTCAACTTACCGACTAAAGAGAAGGTTTAAAAACAACTATAAAATCTTCATTTGAGAAAATGGGAGAAAATAAGATGGCAAACAATTTCAACCCTTTGGTTGCCATCAACGACTTAAGTTGCTGCTCCCGCCATTGCCATTGTTCGCCGCCGCCGATTTAATCTAAGTCGTCGTACATACCGACCCTAATAAACCAGCAAATATAAAATTCTACAACCTTCCGAATTATCGCAGTTATTTCCCTTGCATTGTTTATATTTCAATCTAGCGGTAACGAAATATCTCAATCTGTTGAATCAATAAACCAGAACTCAGGTGAGGATTTTAATTCAGAATTAATTAATTCACGGTCTAGTTTTGAAATCGATGATGATTTCAGTGACAACAAAGTCTTAGGATCAGTTTGAGATGAGGAAACCAGTGATGGTGGTGATATTGGAGAAGTTATGATTAGAGAAAGGAGGGCGTGTCAACCAAAGTGTTAAATATAATCATTCTTATCAATGCCAAACTTTGCAAAATATGGGAGACCCACATATAGTGTCCAGCAGAAACTTTTCACAAGTCAGGAAAGTAAAAAAAATAAAATGTACGGTACCTTTAGGACTGGTTGGCTGTTTGTCTTCCTCCGACGAGATGGCAAATTTTGGTATGATGCTTTTAGAGACTGGTTTGTTGGCACGTGACACCACTGGGGAATTGCACGAATCGCTGTCTGTTTGAGACGAGTCTGACACACTTATGTTGTCGCTGGCCCTTCGAGCACTGGAGATGATAAGAGTTATATTGACGAAAGGCATCTTTGGATTCAATGTGAGACTAACTAATTCAAGACAATATCATAATCAAAGCTTGAAGTTTAGCGTTACACCTTCTTCAACACAGTAAAATCATCTCATCAGAATCAAAAAGAAATTTGAAGTTTCTACCTGAATCTCTGTGGGCAGAGCTTTGAAGAGTCCAGGGAAAAAATCTTGAACAAGAAGGATTCAAACTGCAAACCTCAGCATCCAAATACAAACTACCTAACTACACTGCTATGCACACCCCGGGCTACATAATTTGTTCTTAACTTACAGAAGACTATTAATTTTCTTTGCATTAGCTTTATAAAAGAGCATACTTACAATTTTTTCTTCCATAAATTCTAGCACACTTAAAAGTAATATTCTTTAAATGTTCTGTAATAACTGTTATTCTCCACAATACCAAGGAAATGGAGAGACCAGCAGCTCACCTATTATGGTTACCAGAAGCATCATCGTCCACCTTGAGTCCCTTTTCATTTCCATGACTGCTATCCGTGGATGACGTCAGGCTGTCCTTGTGGTGACGGATGTTATCCAAGGAGCCATCAGATCCTTCTGATTGGTTCGAGTCCTTGCGTTCTAACGCCCTTCTCTCCAACACACGGGCCCTAAAATCATCAGCGCTGGAATGACGCCGCCTCTCTCGCATCTCCTAGTAAAATCCAAAGGAAGGGGAAATGTTGCCAGTTAATAAAACGATTTCGAGAAAATAAATATAAACTGATTTTTTCACTATATATCATTTACTCTTTAAAAAAACCCTCCAGATTGCACTGGTAAAGTTTGCTCTTTATCAATTCCTTTTTGTTACACCTTTCAGTGTCAAATTAATGCTGAAAGTACTGACTATATATGACGGACTATATGACTATATGACTGTATGACTATATGACTATATGACTGTATGACGGCAGTCATATGACAATTTTTTCATTTCCATAATTTCAATTTAAAACGATATAAGGGAAAGTGAGCTAGAATTGTTTCTTCTTAAACAACGTTTGTGTACAATTTTAATCTTTTGAGTCCATGGTCTGCGCCGCATTGTAATGATATCTAGTAATACAGACATGCGTGTGCCAATATCAATCTTTTCTGTTTGTGCTTGTGCTGCATTGAAAGACGTTAACAATAAACCAGCCCTCGCTTGAATTACTTCTTTCACTTTTCTTTTAATCTTGCACATTAGAAAACCCACCATCTATCTCATTCACAATTTCCATGAGGAAACCCATCATCAATTTGCCACACAACACAAAACCCATGCATGCCCATGGCAACTGCACCTCACAAGAGATACCGTGACACCTGCTCAACTGACTAAACTTTCATATCTTTTCTCTATCTTTCTTTCTTTATCAATAACCTTTTAGTACCTTTCGGTGTAAGGTCTTTTCTCTATCTAAGCTCACATTTGTTTGATTTTTCTGGCACTATCAGATTCTGCCCCTTTTTTGATACCATATCTGTCATTACCACTTTAATAATGCGCTCTATTCAATATTATCTCGATTGCTCTTCTTCTTAAGGCAGTCACAAACATGTGACATCAATTCTTGTTTCTACCTTCAGACTTCCCTCAATTCTAGCATGAATTGAATTACTTTGGGTTTTGTTGTTGTTGCTCTCTACAGCACGAGATAAAGTTTAAAGACTACCCAGCTCTCTACCTGGGAATACAACCAGGTGACACCAACTAAAAATGTGATTGGTCTGATTGGTTCCAATTGTCTGAGAAATTTGTGTGGTCTTCAAAGGTATTTTCATTATTAAACAGAAAAAAAATAATATTGTATTAACTGACGCTTGGTATTTGTAAGAGAAAAATCAAAATTCTTCAACTAAATGAAATGGCATGATACATAACATACTTCCTTTCTTAAATACAGTTTTAACTAATTAACTAAAGCCAAGTAACAATTGAATCATCACAGACACATTGAACATAGAGATCTATCTACATAGTGATAGGGATGGCAACAGTGAACAGTTCATGTTAATGTACACAGGGAATAAACATCCAACATTATAAATACCCAGTTGATTTCTTGGGAGCAGAAAGTAAAGGTGACAGGAAAAGGAGGAGATGCGTAGAAGAGCAGTGGACACAAACCCAGATAGCGACAAAAGATTGTAAGACTGGGAGAGAATGGATCAAACATTTCAAAATCGTGAGATCCCCAAATCTTCATAATCCAGTGACTTTTGTGACAAAGTTCTTACACTACCCTGCTCTCTATTTTGGAATGCAGCTTTTTGAATTTTTGTTTCTGTTCATTTTTATATTAACACAATTATGATCATATCAGGTTTTGTTTGTTTGTTGCTGTTTTACGGTTCTATCGACACAGAAAGGTCATTTCAGCGCCTGCCACACGGCTTCAAACAAATCAAGGTTTAGGAAGAGGCGCCTGCAACACTCGTGGGTCACATAATATCAGGTTTTGAGTGACAAGATATGAGGTAGAGAACGAGTCCCTAAAGTCGCGAATGAAGTAAGCCTAAATCTATTCCATCATCTGAGAAATTCTTCCTTGTTCCATCGTTTTACTTGGCGTATTGCCCCATACACAAACATGGTATTATCACCAGACTGACATAAAGGCCTAAAACTAACAATTCTAAACGACTGCCTAGCCTTTGGACTTAGAACTCAACCTTTTCATTGGTTGAATCTAAGAACTTGGAAAAAAGACCGTCACGTTCAGCCTTCCTATCAGTACACTCCCCCATAAACAAACAGAAGATGCCAAACCTATCCTTGAGTAAAACGATGGAAACAAGTAACACACTGTTCAGAGACACAACATCAGATGATAGGGAGAACACACATAGAGACACTGGCTACACATTGTCTACAAATATCCATTTCACATTGTTTCTTTTGGTTTTCATAAAAAAACAATAAATACACATGACACTGATCTTGTTAATATTATCATCATGACTGATATCATCAATCTGGTATCACAATAATCATAGTAACCCTTTGTCCTAGTTTTGTCATTAATAATTTGACCACCAAATAACCCCTACAACGATAATTGTCTTTCTTTTCCCTTTTACCATTACAGTGCAGGGCCAGCTCTTATGAGGATCAAGATATTAAGCCAAGCAGGTGATCAACCCCCTGTGACCTTTGTGGTAGAAATTAAGTTTGCCCGGACAGCGGCCTTGCGGCCTACTCTTATCGATTTTTAACTGCCAAGGGTTCTTTAACGCACACAATTTGTACACCGGACCTCCAAATTTATTGTCTGTCTCCGATAGGACTAGGTTCTTGATCCCACCTACCTGAATAAGATCAGAGGAGTGGCATATAGGTTTTCAATGAGAAAAATACCTGACAGTGTCGCTCCCAGGAACCGAACCTGGTACCTTTCGCTTCAGAGGCGAGAACAGTACCTTTAAGCCACTGGGACCCCCCCAACTATAATTGTACTGTTTGATATCTATCTTGAGAACTCTCTCGGTTACAAATTGCCACTTTGACAAGATCCTCATCAAATGCTTTTATTATTTTGTCTCCCAAACCTATTTCAGTCTTTCTCCAGATTTGTTAAAAGTTAAAGGAATAACACATCGTCACTGTCCGACTCCAACCATGTGAGTGCCGTGTTAGGTCAAAATGTTTTTGGAAGCTATGGCTGTTTCACATGCTAAATAAAGATCAGACAAAAATAACACGTCTCAAAATGCTCAAAAAGTGCTCAAAATTGTCCTGTGCATCTGCTCAGACTTTTGCCTGGATTTTGCTGTCTATTTCTTTGTTTTGTAAAATTAGCCTGCTCCATCCGCCTCCCCCCCCCCTCTTCACGGTTAGAGTCAGACACCGACGACACAACATTTGTCAGTTTGGTTAATTAGACAGATAAACATTGAAACAATCGTCGTTATATTTGTGCCATGAAAAAGTAAAACACACACACACACACATGGGTTAATAAATTGAGACACAGTAAGAACCTATCAGCCCTGACCCATTCTAATTATAACCAACACACACACAATGACACCAATCCATGTTAAAAGGAAAGGACATACCTGGATGTTGATGGGATACAGAATTAAACCCAGGATATAAAGTCAACGCACAAAATGATACACACATGTCATATATGGAACAAGATAACACATATCATTTGTGGTTTAATAGCAAGAACGTGAGAATTCCAAGAAAGAAAGAGAAATAGAACACTAGAGATAAAGGGAACAAGTGAGGAGAAACGGGGAGCAAAGGCAACAAGTGAGGAGAAACAGGGGGAGCAAAGGCAACAAGTGAGGAGAAACAGGGGGAGCAAAGGCAACAAGTGAGGAGAAACGGGGGGAGCAAAAGAGGAGGAGGAAAAGAAGAAGGAATGAAGCAGGAGAAAAGAAGGTCTGAATGATAGGTAACCTCTCATGTATCGATGGGCCTTCCTTGACCAGCAATAATAATGTAGAAAGATTTTGTTGTTCCCTAAAGAACATGGGAAGAAGAGAAAGTAATAGTTGGGACAGAAAAGACTCGGCCATTTGGCAGTGAATCTCGAGTAGCAGAATGTAGACAATTTGACTATAGGATTCTTACTTTCTGTTTGAACAATTGAAAATAACCAGTTGCCTAATAAAGATGGCATTACGCTGTTAAGATCAGCCTGCTGACAGCAAAAAGGGAATTAACAACAATAACAACTTTCTGTTTGTTTGATTGAACCCCAATAATACAGCTGAGCAGTGTCAGGGCCAGCCCTGTGTTCAGCCATGAACCTGCATATAAACAACCAAGCACAACCTCAACACAGAGCTGGGAAATTGTTGGATCAAAGAATGTCAGACAAGCAGGTGATCAGTCCACTGTGTTCATATCTCTTTACTGGCATCATGAGCAATACGCTGAACTGAATTAATCAAAGACAGGCCAATAAACAAATTACTGTTGCTCTTGCGGCCACCCCTAAGCATAGATAAATGCTGGGAGAATTTGCCACTTTGGACAGCGATTCTTACTTCAACTTAAAGTGCTTTCATAAATGAGTTGATGTCAACATTTTTCTAATATTTAAGATGAATGAAAATCTGCTCATTCATTAAAGATAAGAACACAGTGAAAGTGAAGGAAATCTCTAATGCCACATAGAAAATGACTGCCTTTCGTTATATCTAGTTCATTGTTGTAGGAGTTAAAAGACACACAGTAAATTCCGGGTGCATTTTCACAACTTAGATTATCCACATTGTTGCAATGTATTTAGATAGATCTTGATTCGTATATGGGCTTTCCTTGACCAGCAATAATAATCTAGAGAGTGCTCTTACTAACAGAACATAGAAAGGAGAGAAAATATTAGTTGGAATAGGAAAGACTTGTTTGTTTGTTAGAAGAGAAGCACTTTGACACAATTCGGGTCATAACATGCTGGGAAATAGTAAGACGATAGATCAAGCTAACAGAATAAGAAACAGAAGGAGACCCTACCAGAAGCGCCCTCCAACCGCCCACCAGGAAAGATTGGGCAAACGGCAGAGAAAGATATGAACATGAGCCACAAAGTGACACTAATTTCCTGCAAAGAGAAAACAAGAACCCGAGGGATGGTTAGATGATGACATCACACTGTGAGAAACAGAGGGTAATATGTATATACGTATATATGTCTCTCTATACAGTCACATCAAGGACACGGATATGATGGCCACCATGGTGAAATAATGGCGAAGCAGGGGCGAGGCTCAAAGACGACATCTACGATGATGACCACCAAGAGAACAGAGAGTAAAAGAGGATCAACCTGTGGAGGAACGTGAGCGTAAGGGCTAAGGAGTGCCATGGAGTTGTTTACATCGTGTATCAGGGGCTCCAGGCTCCGGTTGTATACGCGGGAGTAACGAGGGGAGCAGGAGGAGAAGGAGTGAAACAGGATTTCGTCCTGGTCGTCTTCAGTCTCTTCACCGGCATCCAGTTCATGGTTGTACCGTTCAGCACGACCTGTAAGGGTAAAATTGATAAAGACGTGAATAATCTGGTAGGTGAGGTCAACTTTAACAAATCCAAAAACCCTCATAGCTAGGAGAGGCTTCAACTTTTATTATTGGGTTGAAAATGAAAACGTTTTTTAAGCAGTTAAAATACTTAGCATTTTTGTCACATTCCTCAATATGAAACTGTTTTACATTCTTTCTTCTCTTTCTTATCCAATTCCCTTTTACCATTACAGTGTAGGGCCAGCACTATGAGGCTGGATTTCTCTGGATCAAGATATTAAGTCAAGCAGGTGATCAACCCAGTGTTTTACATACTCATTCTAAAAATAAAATAATTTTGTAAAAACAATTTATTCCTATTACAGATGTTCATGCATTAGTACCACGCATTAAAAAAATAGAAAAGAAGAGAATTTTAAAAAAATCAATATTTAAAAAAATATAGGAAAACCGAAAGAAGAAAAAGATGGATAAAATATATATTTTTGTCTTTCTTACTCTCTTCTACCTCAGAGAGAGTGAGCCCCAGACAGACAGAGAGACAGACAAGACAAGACGAGAAAAAAACCCAACCAAAAAAGTAAGTAATGCATAGTGAAATATGAAGCAAAAAAACAAACAAAAAACACAAAAAATCCACTCACTGTCAAAATAGCTGGTGTCCTCCTCACTATCCAACTGTGGCACAAACTCGGCCTTCTGACGCAGCACACTGTCCCAATTGAGGGACAGGAAGAAGACGTGATCTTTGACCTCATGAGCCCCGCCTGTGCCCAGCCGTTGTAAGGGATCGTGCTGGAGCAGACCAATGATGAGGTCCTTGGCATCGTCTCGCACCTGCCACTCATCTTCATCGGGCCATTGGATGTCCTCTGGTTTGAGGGAAGACCAGAGGAAATATTTACAAACAATAAACGAGATATTATAAAGGTTTTATAGTTGCTCATACATGCCAAGTTTGTTCCTTGCACGACAAAGAGGAAGAAATCCTATGTTAGACTTAGATGCAGGGGTGTAAATGGCAAACGAAAAAAAAAAGTCTGAAAACATCAGTAGTATATAAGTAGTAGTACAGCATTACTGGTGGTGGTGGAAGTAGTAGTAGTAGTAGTAGTAGAAATAGTAGTGGTGGTAGTAGTAGTAGAAATAGTAGTAGTAGTAGTAGTAGTAGTAGTACTAGAAGTAGCAGTGGTGGTAGTAGTAGAAGTAGCAGTGGTGGTAGTAGTAGAAGTAGTAGTAGTCATAGTTGTGGTGGTACAAAATAAAAATGGATGACCATTACTACACTTTCAGCCCATTTGAGGAAAAAGCAAAAAGTCTGAAAGATTTACACCCCTGTAGATGGTCTTCCCGTGGTTTTGCCACCATGGAAATCATTAAATGTCAAATTGGGAAATTTCTTAAAAATGTCTCTTGCCCTTAATCCATTTGATTTCAACTTGTCACAAAAACACAGCAGTATATAAATAAATATATATATTTAAATAGGATAAAATTTCCTTCAATCAAGTGCGGAAACATTCATCAATCTACTACTTAAAAAAGCAACTGCACTAACTCTTAATGCTTTTGGAAGCTGCAATAAACAAGAACAAAAATAACCACTACAACCTTAACTATCCACATACCATTGACAACTTGAGAGAACAATTCCTCGGGGGTGTCTCCAAAGAAAGGGACACAACCCACCAGAAACTCGTACAAGATGATTCCCATGGACCACCAGTCCACGGGCTTGCCGTAGCCATTGCGTAAAATGACCTCAGGGGCGATGTACTCTGGTGTGCCAAACACTTGCTTGTCGCGGAACTGTTTACAGTCTTTGTCCAGCGTGTCCTCGTACAGGTTGGTGGTCACTGAAAGGGTTAGAGGATACATGCAAAAAGTGAACTTTATTTGTCCTTTGTGTTGACAATGGTAAATACAGAATCGATCATGATTTTTGTTTGTTTGTTTGTTTGTTTGTAGAAACTAAAGCACTTTGGGGTTTCGACGGAAGGCGCTATACAAATATTCTTTATCATTATTATTATTATTTCAATACATTAAGTAGTACAATACACAAGTATACATCATTTCAACAAAGTTGGGAGAATAAGCAACATGCGCCCCTTCATGCATACACCACCAACGAATTAGGGTGCAGGGCCTTGCTCAAGGACACAGCCAATAATAATGTAGCGGGTAGGATTCAAACCGGGGTCCATCAGATTTCTGGGCGAACTCTCGTCTCTACTGCTGAGCAACAGATATCTCTTTAACAGTGAGACCATAAGGATTTCAGTACGTTTGAAACTAATTCTTCTTCACAGCAATGTAGAAAGATCCCTTGGTCGAGGACTGGTCTACATAAGTAAAAAACATGGCATTCATATAGTGCATATCCATGAAGTTCATCATGATCTATGTATAGTTTACCCCCGGCAGGCCCTAACACTCCTATATACACTCCTATATTCGAGTACCTGTTAGGCGCTTCATTCTGACAAGATTGTTTCGGTGCTCTCGGCCGGGTACTCATTTACAACTGAGTCGAGTGAGGTAAGCAGAGAGTTGGACTGTGATAGACCTCCGCTTGAGCCTCTTGAGCCTAATAGGCTCCTTACGACTTATTTTTTATTATTTTTTTTACTATAATTCCAAATACTGACCCCCATGTTATGATGAAATACTTACAGCTCATGAGTCCAATCTTGGACAACCCAAAGTCTGTCAGCTTGACATGGCCCAGGGCTGTGATAAGAAGGCTGAGGATAGAAGAAGATGCTCAGTCAGTCAGGGTTCGTTAGTGGTATCATTCTTTCTTTCTTATCCAGTTTCGTTTTACCATTACAATGTAGGGCCAGCACCATGAGTGCTGGATTTCTCTGGATCAAGATATTCAGCCAAGCAGGTGATCAACCCACTGTGACTTTTTTGTGGCAGGAATTAATTTTACCCGGACAACGGCCTTGCACCACTTTACTTATTCCCATTACACCCAGTGGTGTTTAGGGCAGCAACAATGGCCTTGCGGCCTACTCTTATCAATTTTCAACTGCCAAAGGTTCTTTAACGTGCACAGGGGACCTCCGAGTTTATCATCCGTCTGCGATAGGACTAGGTTCTTTTGATCCCACCTACCTTCATAGGATCAGGGGAGTGGCATTTAGGTTTTCACTGCTGGATATCAAGGAGAAAAATACGTCGCTGCCGGGAATCGAACCTGGTACCTTTCGCTTCAGAGGCGAGAACCGTACCTCTGCGCCACTGGGACCCCTAGTGGTAGCATTATCATTACTAATTTCATTATCCTTCTTCTTCTCATTATTATTAATATCACTACTACTGCTATTATTATTATCATCATCATCATTATCATAATTTTGTAGGCTGTAAGAGTAAGAGATGCATCTTACTTATCAGGTTTGAGATCCCTGTGCACAATTCCATAACTGTGAAGGTATTCCAATGCAAGCACTGTCTCAGCAAAATACATTCTAGTAGGGAAAAGAAAATGTATATTAATAATATAAATCATAACCTATTATAAATGATGTCTCAGGTAAAAAATAAAGTAAAAAACAATAAAAGAATGAAAAAAAGTATGATTCTCTATACAGTCGACACTGCTTAAGTCGATCTCCAGGGGACACAACCCAAAAATCGAGTTATCTGAAAAAATCGAGTTATCTGCTCGATCTTTAGTTTTTCTTCATGTCTCCTGGGGGCGGACCGGGTAAAAAAATCGACTTGCTTGAAAATCAACCTAAGCAACGTCGACTATTACGCTACCAGATTCTATAATCAGGAAGAAAATTAATCAAACTAAGTGCAAGGCACAGAATTAACAAATTATTTGTTTGTTTATTTACTTGTAAGAAGAGAAGCACATTGAGACAATCTATGATCAAATCGTGCTGGGCAATTGTGAGACTATTATTGCATTTGTAGAATCAGTGTAATTCTACATATACAACAAGGCTTTGTAAAAAAAAAAAACCAACCCCGATAGAATGAAGAATTATTACTTTACTTGTATGTTTGTGAGACAAGATTACACTGCAATCAATACGGTCATTGACAGTGCAATCAATACGGCCATTGACACTGCAGTCAATACGGTCATTGACACTGCGGTCAATACGGTCATTGACACTGCAGTCAATACGGTCATTGACATTGCAGTCAGTACGGTCATTGACATTGCAATCAATACGGTCATTGACACTGCGGTCAATACGGTCATTGACATTGCAGTCAATACGGTCATTGACATTGCAGTCAATACAGTCATTGACATTGCAATCAATACGGTCATTGACACTGCAATCAATACGGTCATTGACACTGCAGTCAATACGGTCATTGACATTGCAATCAATACGGTCATTGACATTGCAATAAATACGGTCATTGACACTGCAATCAATACGGTCATTGACATTGCAATCAATACGGTCATTGACACTGCAGTCAATACGGTCATTGACATTGCAGTCAATACGGTCATTGACACTGCAGTCAATACGGTCATTGACATTGCAGTCAATACAGTCATTGACATTGCAATCAATACAGTCATTGACATTGCAGTCAATACGGTCATTGACATTGCAGTCAATACAGTCATTGACATTGCAGTCAATACGGTCATTGACACTGCAGTCAATATGGTCATTGACATTGCAATCAATACGGTCATTGACACTGCAGTCAATACGGTCATTGACATTGCAGTCAATACAGTCATTGACACTGCAGTCAATACAGTCATTGACATTGCAGTCAATACAGTCATTGACATTGCAGTCAATACGGTCATTGACACTGCAGTCAATACAGTCAT
>JARBEQ010165992.1:0-10024 GCA_030265355.1 Tritonia tetraquetra
GTGGGGTCAGACCACCACCTTGTTTTAGCAAAGATCAAACTTAAACTCAAGAAAGATAAATTTTCATCAAACCAGAGACCCAGCCTACAACATTGGCATACTTTAAAATCCAGCAAAGAGAGAAGAATATGCAGTGGCAGTAGCCAATCGTTTCCACACTCTGGCAGACATGGAGAGCATTGAAAATCAGTGGAATATACTAAGAGAAGGATGGAAAGACAGCTGTGGAGAGATACTTGGAAAGGAAGAACGAAAAAACAAGGTAAGGATGACAGATACTACCCTTTCTAAGATAGATGAGAGCAAAATAGCTACAGGATTACTCAACACCAGCAAAACAAGAGCAACAAAGGCAACAGCCCAAGAGAAATATTGGTATCATTATAAAGGAGCAAATTCTTTTTTCTAATGATACTCAATTTTTTCTCTAATAGGTTGAAAGGTTACTGAGATATTGTCAAGTTAATCTGGTAAGTGTAGTTTGGATTTGTTATCCGAATTGCATTATGCCCCTGTGTGTTGCAGCCATCTCCATGTTCAGCATTGCTGAACAGAGTGATAAAAGAACTCTGGATCATGTAGATAAGACAGACAGGTGATCAGCCCACTGTGCCCCAAACCTTAAATGGCACAATGAGCGTCACATTTTTAGGTGTTATCTTTTTCAGTTTCTCAAGAAAGGATTTCTTACGAATCTCATGACTATAAAAAGACATGAGGGGGCCGACGGACACGGATCATCCATTAACTCTTACAGTCATGGATTATTTTGGTACTTACTGGTCCCCCAGTGGCAGATTATTTTCCCCATATTGTTCTTAACCTTTACCGATGCTCATGGGTCTAACTGACCCACCCCATGTACATATCCAGTCATTGTGTCTTTGATTGAATAAATAACCTCTTGAAATCATTCAATCATTTTTCAACCTGTGTGTAATGTTGTTTTCTCAGTTACCTCATTTTAATTTTTTTTCTGAATTTTTTGGGTAACGTGAGTGACGTTAGTCATGACCTATCCCTCTTTGTGTGTGCGAATAGGGTAGGTTGTAGCGAGTGTCGGTAAAGGTTAACTTAGGTTCTGTTTGCAAATAATTAATATAGACTTTTATGGAAATGCACAGAAGAGGACACACAGTTCATTGATGACATAAATAAAAGCTTAAATTTTATTTTTGTCTTACCTTTTATTAGAATACTTTTATAGTCATGATTTGGATTATTGGCTGGTGATCAATATTTAACATTTTCATTTACATAAAATGCCTTAAATAAATTTCCAAAGTCGATTTTTGCAAACAGCTGACGTTGAAATACTGGCTGTCAAACTGAGTCAAATAATAATAACTAGTTTTATTTTTTTCTGAGAATGTTACAAATATTAGAAATCTTATTTTCATCGAAAACAGCATAAAACATGACACAAACATTAAACAAATTGTCAAAATGGAATAGTTGTCGGAATAGCATACCGGCGATCGTTAAAGAAGTTCAAAATGGTAACGTTGAAATTCAAGTAATGTCACAAGCATCAGTTTTGGGCAGTGAACCAATTGCCTCACAAGCTGCAAGCTCCACTTAAAGGGCATACTTATTTCACAACTATTATTACGTTATTGAAATAGCCAAGCTATTGATTAAAAAACCCAGCAGTATTGTAACTGAAATGCCCATGTTTTGTTCTGATTGAGACAATGAAAATTGGTTGGGTCAAGGTAGGGATAGAGTTTAATTTATTTACAAAATGTCTGTTCTTGGTCTTATTATTGTTTTGATTTGTGCAGAAATAGATAAGACTGTTGAACAACTTCTATCAATCGCATCTAGTTTCATGAGTTCACAGTGCTTACAGACTGGTGGACAAATATAGGCATGCAAGTGATTGGACTTGGGGCAAATTGGGGTACTAGTACTAGATACTGTTGTACTGGAAGTTAATAATAAAACTATTAATCTCATGTACAATAATGTTACAATTAGCAGATGTTTTCCTGATATGTAAGATCAGATTTGATTCAAATCTGGCATATGCATTGAGCTGTAAGATGGATTTATAAAATGGAACGTGGACGGACATTATCCTATCTAGGCACTAGGCAGGATGACTTTAGCTACTGGGACAATCAAATTGTCAATAATAGGCACTCTTCTTTGGTATTTATTAGAACTTTCTAAATAAATATATAGTACCGGGAACATCCAAAACTTAATAAACAATAGTAATCATTTCATATACCTCATAATAACAACCAATTCAAGAACTGCACAGCCCCAGTAGAAATAAATTAAGGATTTTCTCCGGAAAACTCGACAGTAACAGCCCAAGTCAGCTGTTCGAAAAATCTACAATTTATTATTATTGCATTTTATGTTCACCCAAAAAAAAAATCAAATTAGCATCAATTTGCGAATACATAGGCCTATTGTAAATCAATGAATACAAAATGAATGAACGAATATAAATAAACATAGAGCAGTTATAAGTCAAGGTAACTTGCAGACAAAATAGACTTACCGTCGTCCGCCATGATGTACACAAATATTTGTTGAGGTTGGAAACCAGAGTTTTTAGTTTGCGTTTATAAACACCGAAATTTACCGCAACGAAGTATCGACCCAAATTACGTTTTTTTTCGATTATTGCGAATGTTCACTAAAAACAACAAGCAATAAAGATTCTTACGAATTACGAACCGGATATAGATGCAAATCTTATGTTGATGTCTGCTACGACAGGCCCAGCATTATAATAATTTGCAAATAAAACGTATAATTCATATGTACACCAAGTTGGTTTAGTCGTATAACATGAGTTATATACAAAGCATGGAGAGTGAAAAGTGAATCCTGTTTCATTACGTCCAATCTTCCTCACCTAAAGGTATATTATGCTCCACCGAAGGGAAAGGGGGAGTGGTTGCCTTGTTTACTATGGTTGGGTGTCTCAATTCATCCATGAGTCAAAAATATGTTTCAGGTTTAGTACCCTAATCATGCCATTTGGAAACTAATAGTGCTTGATTAGTGGAAGGAATTCCATAAAAATTTGAAGGTGCAGGTCATCATTATTCTGATAGACGTCTCTGGATAGTCTACTAGGCAAGATTGTGAAAAAAGTGTTAAAACTTATTAGGGGGTCTTACTTAAGACTTCAAGACTCTGAGTGGTTTGTCATTTGTTTGAGCATATCATCTGATCAGCTGCTTGACACACTTTTATGCAAATTTTTCTTTTGTCAATCCCATTCAAACTGGATGTGCACTGCATGTGTACGTTTTCCTGGGGCCACATAGGTTGATTGATGTGCTCTACCTTTAGTGTGCTAGTGGTGTGCTCTACATCTAGTCTAGTGTGTTAGAGCTTCTAGGGATAATTATGATATAAGTTAATTGCAAAGTGCTACAGAGCATGTTTAAATGGATGTTTTAAAATGATTTTAAGGTGCTGCAAAAATGCATTATGATTAAAATTATAATTATTATTTATGTTCTTCATATTCTGCAGACAGCATCATCTCACCATGGAGTTTGTAGAGTTTATAAAGACTCCCATGGTAAACTCTGTCACCTTGAGGCGACCTTTCACTCCAAATATAGATGGCACATTGTGTGTGACTGGTCATCATCTCATTATATCATCGAGGAATGAAAATCACGAAGAGGAACTTTGGGTGAATTTTTGAAAGCATATATATGTTAATGTTGTTGTTTATCGTCAAATCCGTTCTTGTTGCTGTGAGCAGGGTGTGCTTAAGAGCAGCGCAATGCCATCTACAAGAGGAAATATAATGAATATGATTAAGAAAAATAATGAATACTGGATTCAATATAATGACATTTTGATTTACTTGGCCCCACAGAAAAATAAGAGATTTATTTTTTTAATACTTTGTGTTCATAAAAATTATTTAAGAGGTTTTACTGTTGAGGCAGGTATGTTTGTTTCACTGTTTGAATCCCCCACTCATCCACCCCTCTTTCGTCTTTCTCTATCAAAACCAATGCATGATCATGTTATGTAGAGGCTAGAGTGAAAGCTAACTTGTAATTTTTTTTCTACAGCTTCTTCATAGCAATGTGGACAGTGTAGAGAAAAAATTGACAGGAGTAGGTTCGGTGCTGACCCTAAAGTGTAAAGATTTCCTAATTTTCTACCTAGAGTTTCCATCGGCTGAAGATTGCATTAATGTTTCATCCTCTGTGGAATCATTATCCAACATTGGTATGTTGTTTTTTTTAACTTACTATCTTTGCCTCCTTGGGTAGCTTCAGTTGAATGAAATTAAAGGGGAGCAGGCACTAGCAATGATAAGTGGTATCAAGTAATGATTGATATCTTTGATAATCTTTACTTGCTACTATTTATCGCAGCTACAGTTAGAACATTTTTCTAGAACAACAGTAGGCAAAATTAGGAGAGATGAAATAAGTAACACTCTTATTAGAAAAGTTAAAACTGACAGCAAGAAATAGACAGATCAGTCGAGGCATTGTTAGGGAATGTAAACAGAATATGAAACTTCGTTAGGCAGCTGGGTCTCGTCAATTGTGCTGCATCCGAGTACAGTGTTATGTATTGAGGGGTGTGTGTGTGGAGAAGCTGTGTCTGTGATATCTAAGGTATGGGCAGTTCAAGAGCAGGTGCTCAGTAGATTCCATAGGGGCAAAGCAGTGTCTGCAATTTCGTTCCTTCATCTGGTCCATTTTGGGTGCATAGCTTAAAGATTCACAGTGGGTTGATCACCTGCTTGGCTTAATATCTTGATCCAGAGAAATCCAGACTCATTGTGCTGGCCCTACACTGTAATGGTAAAAAGGAATTGGAAAAGAAAGAAAGAAAGCTTAAAGATGAGGTGTGTTCTTTCTATGCGGTTAATTTCATCCCTAATAATTGATATGCAAATATTATTAATATAAACCTACAAGAAAGTTATGTATGGAAGTAATGTCTGTATATTGTAAAATATGTACTTGGCACCGAAAAGGTATCACAGGAATTGATAAAGTAAGGAAGCAAAGTATGTCCTTAAGGAGTTTCGGTTTTTGAGGCTGGTGCTTAACTTAGCATGAAGCAAACAGGTGACATTTTGTTACTTTATGGATATAAATTGATTTCAGCGGATTACCTCAATTAGTTAGAGCATCTGTCTCTGGATAGGCCGTGTTGTAGTTCGCTGGTGTGGGTTCGATCCAGACTGTCGACATACTACTTTTCTTCTATGGATATTTTTCTGGTGCTTTCACATTTTCCATCCTTACTTGATACTTTACGGGTAGTAGAATTATCTCGTTTACTTTTTTAACTCTCAGTAGTAGAATATCTAGTTTACTTTTTTAACTCTCAGTGGTAGAATTATCTAGTTTACTTTTTTAACTCTCAGTAGTAGAATTATCTAGTTTACTTTTTAAACTCTCAGTAGTAGAATTATCTAGTTTACTTTTTAAACTCTCAGTAGTAGAATTATCTAGTTTACTTTTTTAACTCTCAGTAGTAGAATTATCTAGTTTACTTTTTTAACTCTCAGTAGTAGAATTATCTAGTTTACTTTTTTAACTCTCAGTAGTAGAATTATCTACTTTACTTTTTTAACTCTCAGTAGTAGAATTATCTACTTTACTTTTTTAACTCTCAGTTGAGATTTGGTGTCTGAAAAAGTTTATCTTTTTGTATGTTTACCACATAAAACAATCGTAGCTAAAATCTTCTGTTTTGAAGTCTCATTGCTGTTTAAGAGGTAAGAAAGCAAAGAAGGGGAACAGAATGAATATTGAAAGTTGGCTGTTGTAAATGATATTTGTTGTTCCTTCCTCCTTCAGATAACAACACGTTGGGTTACCCGTTTTTCTACTGCCCGATGTTTACCATTCAAGAAAATGGATGGCAGGCATACCAACCAGAGACAGAACTAAATCGATTCAAGGATTGCTCCGAGGATTGGAGGATCTCTTATGTTAATAAAGATTTTAAGGTAAATTTGATTGTACCTGAGTGACACATTTCTGCCTAGGGTTGCCACCCTGCACATTCCTCATGTGCCTGGATCTGCCTCTTAGACTTTTCTGTTCTATCTAGTATTTGCTAAAATGCTCACCAGGTTGTATTTATGAATTGATTTATATTAAACCGTCACAAAAAACGATGAAGTCTTGGCTAAAAGATTTATTCTGATTAGATTCTACAATGTTTTCGCCTATTTGAATTGAAAACTGTAGAAAGAATGAAAGAAAAACACAAAATAGCTTGTTTCAGTCTGTTTTCGGCATGTTTTATCTTGGAAAGAAAACTCGTAAACAAGAAACAGGTTTTCGGCAGTTTCCAGATGCCTTTGTGACATTAAAATAACTGAAATATTATTTTAAATCGAAAATGCAGCAGTCAATTTGTGAGAATTTTCGTCACCTGGTCAGCCAGGTGGTTTCGGGTAGAAATGTGCTAATATGGCTGATGGGTGTCGGATTGAATATATTCATTTATATTATTTCATGGTATTTGACGTATCGTAAAAAAAAATATGAATATCTTTTCAATTTCAATCTTCAAAATTCTAAAATGATGATCTAAAAATTTGTCAGCACATAAAGGTCATCTACGGTTTAGCAGAACTTGAGAAAATTTGACGTGAAATCTCAAGGACAGAGCCATGAAAACTCAGAAACGTTAAGAGAAAAAAAGCTCAAGCTAAGATTCAAACTCTGGAATCTGCATCCCGGGACAAGTGACCTAATCACTGTGCTAAGGACTTCCTTAATAGAATAGTACATAGAATACAAAGATTTCACATAGATATAGTGAGAAAATATGTGTAGGTTGTATCTAAGATTTTCTCTACCCTTGTTATATAAAAGCAAGATCATTGTGATTGTGGGGCGCTGATCGTGTAATGGATAGCACGCGGAACCAGTCAGTGAAGCCAAGCAATGGTGGTCGTGATTAGTATTTGGATGTGAGCAACATGTCCAGATCGTTCGGTGTTGTGTCCTTGAGTAAGACTCTGCTTACCTCACTCAACTCGGGTGTAAATGAGTATTTGGCTGAGGACCGAACAATCGTGTCAGAATGCTAGTGCTGAAGCTGAAGCGCCTAACTGGCAGCTGGTACTGTATAATTTGCGTGAAGTTGAAAAGGATACAGAAGTGTAATGGCCGATACATTGTAAAGCGCACAGAGGATAAGGAACTTTGTGGATACACACTAAATAAATTCTATGCTTTACGTTACTTTTTTTATCTCTTCTTTATCAGGTGTGTCCCAGTTACCCGCCGGCTGTATTTGTCCCCAAAAACATTGACGATGAAACCATAGTCAAAGCCGCTTCTTTCCGTTATGCCGGGCGATTTCCTGTCCTTGTATACTGCCATAAAAATACCAAAGTGAGTGTTTTGTTCTCAGTCACATCTTTTCTGTGGGTTGATCACCTGCTTGGCTTAATATCTTGATCCACAGAAATCCAACAATCATAGTGCTGGCCCTACACTGTAATGGTAAAAGGAATTGGATAAGAAAGAAAGATAGTTATCTTTTCTTACCAGAGGGGAAGACCGTAGGCAGCGAACCTGGACAGCGGGGACCCCACTGACAAGGAAGCTCTATGGTGGCCTGGAGGACCTACGCCGCACAGCTGCCTTCACGCGAGAAGTCGGCATGCCCATCTGAGTGATCGAGAAGAAGAAGAAGATAATCTGTGTTGATCTATTGTATTATAATTTTTTTTAAACGAACATACCGATAGCAGGCTCAGGTGGCTTGGGTGTGTGAAGAGAAGAGAGGATGCGTACATAGGTAGGAGAATGCTCATTTTGAAACCCCAGGGCATGAGGATGAGAGGTAGAACGAGGATGCGAGGTAGAACGAGAATGCGAGGTAGAACAAGGATGTGGGACAAATGGGGGCAGAAGCAGCACGGCGAGGAAGAGAGAGAAGAACAAGACTGATAAAAAAAAGTTGGAGCATGAATTTGTGAAAGCCTTATTGAAAAAACGAATCATGGGTTCGTTGTCTTCTTGTAACCCCCCGTGGGGATGCGGGGGGCAGTAAAGTGAATAGGTCCTCTGTTCATCAACAGGAGATTAACCCCCCCCCCCTAGTGGTCCACGAGTGGCATCTTGTCTGATCTCGCTCTTCTCTCTTTCCTTTTTCTACCCCACAAGGGTCTGGAGTATATAAATGGGCCCTCTACCAACAGGGGATGCAGCTCCCCCCATGGTGGGTGCCACCCATGGACTGCGTGTCTTTCCCAGTGGTCTATGGGTGGCATCTAGTTACCTTTGATTTGTTTGGAGCCGTGTGCTAAAACAGCAACAACAACAACAAAATCTTCTTGTAAAATCTTCCAAAGGACAAAAACAGGGATGGAGAAGGTAGGAAGTGGCAATAGAGAGGACTGGAGGAAGAATTATAGATAAACAACACACAAAAGACAACAAACTTAAAACACAAGAGATCTGTAAACAAGCTCTCAAATCAGTGGTACGTGGAAGAGCACGTCGGTCTGTTCTTCCAGGAAAACTGGGCGAACAATTCATTACCCTCTGCCTATTCTTTCAGGAAAACTGGGCGAACAATTCATTACCCTCTGCCTATTCTTTCAGGAAAACTGGGCGAACAATTCATTACCCTCTGCCTATTCTTTCAGGAAATCTGGGTGAACAATTCATTACCCTCTGCCTATTCTTTCAGGAAATCTGGGTGAACAATTCATTACCCTCTGCCTATCTTTGCACACTTGGGGGACTTTGGTACTGTTGGCCCAGGAGAGGCAGAGGTGGAGGTCTTTTGTTGCTGCCCTAAGCGCCAGTGGACGTAACCAGATATAGTAGTATTCTTTCAGGAAATCTGGGTGAACAATTCATTACCCTCTGCCTATTCTTTCAGGAAATCTGGGTGAACAATTCATTACCCTGAAACGTTCTACATCCCTGTTATTTGTCCTTTGGAGTTTTTACATTTACATTTTCCTTTTGTACGGTCTGAGCCATACTTTTCAACAGCCCTCATTTATTGTGTTTATTGTCCACAGGCTGTGTTGATGAGAAGTAGTCAGCCTTTGACGGGGCCGAATGGGAAACGGTGCAAGGAAGACGAACGGTTGGTCAATTCTGTCATGGGGATGGGCAAGAGAGGTTACATAGTGGACACTAGAACACAAGGCATGGCCAAAATGGCACAAAATAAAGGTAGGTTAAATAGTCGCATAGCTGCTGCCTTATTATAGCTTTTAATTTAAAATGGAAACTTTAAAAAGTTTAAAATTGTTAGTTTTACTCCCATGGTGGCAACACATTTTAGGTCACATTAAAGGCAGAACCTCCGAAGTATAGTCCATCTCTGATATGATTACATTGGAATTGTCAGGGTCAGAGACATAAAACTCGAGAAAGATCAAAGGAAAAAATCCCAGCGTTGTGGCCGGTACCCAGTACCTTCTGCTCATGAAACGAAAGCGTTGACCGCTACGCCACGAGGCCCCCAATATAAACTTAGCTGAAATTTGTTTTCACAATGGTGAATACAACAAACATATAATTCAATCACAATACATTACATAGTGCATAGCACACATTGCATTGCAATGCACGATTATAAATCAATACATAACAACATGTACCCCCTCACACCACCATTTGATGGATTGCCGTACCCAGTGAGCTATTTGAAGTGTCTTGCTAAAAAACATGGCGAATAATAACGCAGCAAGCAGGTTTCAAACCGAGGTCCATAAGATTTCTGGGGAAACTGTTGAGCTACGTCTACGTGCACAATTAGGGCAGTTCGTAACCGTGCATGCACCGCTTCTCAGTGCAAGTTGGATCTGTTCCGTGGTGTGCTGTAAGCACCACATGATGATTGACCCGACAATCCAACATCTTGGTGCATGCACTGCTTCTCAGTGCAAGTTGGATCTGTTCCGTGGCGTGCTGTAAGCACCACATGATGATTGACCCGACAATCCAACATCTTGGTGCATGCACCGCTTCTCAGTGCAAGTTGGATCTGTTCCGTGGCGTGCTGTAAGCACCACATGATG
>JARBEQ010166103.1:0-12974 GCA_030265355.1 Tritonia tetraquetra
GTGTGCTGTGATTGTGATGCCAACTGACTGGGACTGGTGTGTTTTGGATATAACAGGACTCGCTTATAACAGGGAAACCCTGCTGGTCCCATCAGATCCATGTTTGACTGTACAATGAAGATATTTTAAAAAGTTGTCTCCAATGTACCAAGTCATGGTAATAGTACAGTGGTGAGTATGATTTGGATAAAAATACCGTGGAAAGTTTGATTGCATTTCTTAGATCTATTTTACAGTGGAATCAAACATGTCTTCGACCCATTGTCTTTTGAGCAAATCTACTAATAAATAATACATTCGAATTCGATAACAATGGGATGGACTGGACATTGGCTTGAATCCTGATCTATATACAAGTTCCATTGCAAACATTACATACACCAAGGGAAGTAATCAGTTCTTTATTTTCTTGCCCTAATTACCATCGCTCTTTCGCAAGACCACGGCACATCGCTTCGGGCAATCTCCTACCCTGTACATATAACTCTCGTACAGTAGAGGCTGACTGGGAACCTTCCCATTCCCAGGTTAGAAGTAGAAGTATGACAAGTTTCAGTGGTTGTGCAATAAAGGTAAAGTGCAGTTTCGGAGTCGAATCCAGCTTTTGGAATGTCCTGTAGTAGTAGCCCTGTGTCGTCAGGCGGTAATGTGATCCTGCACTAAACAGCTGTATTTATTATACTTTGTATAGACCAAGGCTGATGATGTATTCTAGTTCCATCAAATTTGTTCTCCCAATACTCTCATTGTCACAGCCATTCCACAGTTGCTCACGTCATTTTTTTGGTTTACTGGAGGTTCATATTATACTGTTGCTCCTTAATCTTAACTGGCTGCCTAACTATAACAGAAAGATGTTTTGTGAAGTAGCTCTTTTAGCTCATAAATGTATATGATAAAGCACCGGGTTATCTTGGAAATCTAATCAAAGTTTATGTACCTCAACGTAACGTAATGTAAAATCTAGTGCCAAAATAAATTGGCACTAAGAAATTTTCTGATAGAGCATTTAGTCACTTTGGACCAACAGTTTGGAACTTTTTGCCGGAAAGTTTAAAATATATAACAGACGAGGTGATTTTTTAAAAGAGACTAAAAACTTATCATTTGAAAATCACTTGATAATCAATGATCCATTTTCACACATGCTTTTGTCACTACTTCGGGTGATATATTTGTGTGCTGTACGTTGATATAGTTTTATAGTATAGTATGTTTTAACTTCATAATTTGTAAACATTGCTTGTCACTGACCACTGTGATATGCGCCATTAGCCATTAAGAATGGAATAATGCGCACTAGAAATAAACTTTATTATCATTATCATCATTTTAAAAAATAAATTGTCAAAATAATGATTTTATTTCCAGTTTTCATGAAAAATGATTTGACCAAATGTGGAAAGAGCGTGAACTTATTTTATTTGATCTAGCGCATCCGTTCCTTTCCGATAATGGTTGAGTTATGATTCCAACTAGTTTTGCAAATAGCATTCTCCAAATAGCTCATTTCTTATGACCAATGCCCTCTATTGGACATAAATAAATGATGATGAAAAATTCTGGAAACTAGAATAAAAAAAAGGCCAACACAAAATATTTTTGTAAGAGCGGTAATATAATAATGCACAAATAAAATCATAACAGTTGACAAAATTATACTTTCATCAAAAATATGAGGTTATGAACAAAGACAGTAATTGGTAAATGTTTATATGGACAGGCTAGTGACTTATGCATATGCAAGAATTTGAAATTAACGTTTTGTTATATCATTACACTAAACAGAGTAAGAGCAAGCCAGATATCAGTAAAGGTTGAGACGCATGAACATACAATACAAAAGCCAAACTTGGACAATAAATAGATCATGAACAAAGGACATGAAGCATTACATGTAACATCAAGGCAGTCTTGACAAAAGTCCAATCCACTGTAATGTGGATGAAATCATTTAAAAACAACAACATTCTTAAATGTATCAATTACAGCAATCGCAATATCCTTCACTCTTGGCCCCTCAATAATGTGAACATTTTACCCGATGAAGGATTGCCATTCCAGCAAACAAGAAAGCATTTTTTTTTTACAAAAAAAGGGCAAAAAAAATCATAAAACCAAACACCAGGAATATCAAATCATAAAATAATATTAATATATTATCACTTTTGAGAGGAGAAAAATTATGCTGTTTTCACAGGAGACCTTGGTTTTCGGCTATATTTGTTTCAACAAGAAGAAGAATGCAAAACATATCTTGAAGGAGAGGGAAAAGGGAGAATAAATGCATGGTTTTGCATTCATGAGCCAACTTTTAATAAACAAATTTACATTGTCAGGCCAAACAAAATGGTACAGAAAAGGTGCTAATAACAGAAAAGAAAAAAACACAGATGGTGGGAATTAAAACCTTCATTTTATCCACTACTGGTAATTTCTAGTTCTAAAAGGGAGTATAAATTACCAATACTTAAAATGGGACGACCTTGTAACCATGTAGTGCTTTACCTTGTTAAAAGATCACAGAGCTTTGTTGTCCCTGGTATTATTAGAGTGCAACATGACTAGGACATGACAGGAGAACGTCTCAATTATCAAAGACTTTTCCACTGACATTACATTTTAAATTACAACCGACCAATCAATCACAATGCATGCAACAAAAGATTATTATTTTAAAAAATTAAACAACTTTTTGTTGTTGTTCCACACTGGCTTAAACAAAGCCAATATATTTTGTTTCGTCTTCCACAGACCGGTTACAAAAATGTTACTTTCATAGTGTATCTTTTAACGACTGACAAAATCTTCTTTAACTTTAATGGAGCGGAAGACAGTTTGTGTCATTTTATCAACTATTCATAAAAATGGCCCAACACAATTTTGTTCTTGCAACTGTTAAGTAACTGGTGCAGAATATAAATAAAATATATGGGCAAGACAGACCCTGTGTTTATTTCAAGTATGAGTAATAACAGATCCAGAGGAAACATAACGTTGGTATTGTGCTCTGACTGTGTAACTGGTTTTGGGATAGTTTTCCAGGAGACAAAAAAAACCTCTTTTGGGTATGTGTCAAATGTTAGAGAGACAGCGTTTATCTCATCATCAAGGGTTCTATTCATGCAACTGAGTAGGCATCGTTACAATACTAGTATAATAAAATAATTATTTATAAATATTTATGTTGTTTTGCTTAAACAATGACTTAATTCTATGATATCATTAAAAAATATTACCTTTTGGGCGTAAATCTTGGCGCAAAATCACAAACAGTGACCCCCTCGTATGTGATCCAGTTACACGGTAAGAGCGATGGAAGTGGCGGTAGGTTTGTTGTGTGTGATAAGAGCATGTGCTCAGTTTTGCTATTTATATATAGTGCATGGAAACTTCCCATATCAACAGGAAACCACCGGAAAGCCCTGTGACTATTCTTGGCTAAAAATATGAGCTGTCCATTTTTTCCAGTTACACGGTTAGAGCACTACACCGTCGATAAGATGAAAAAAAAATAACATAACGGCAAAATTGAATAGAGTAAGCATAGGGTTGGCAAGCAATTACAGGAGCAATATCAGTAGGGTCTTATATTATAAAGTAATCAATACACATAGTCATGGAGTTATCTCGTACAAATCCAAAACATTTCAGAGAAACATGTATCGGTGATTTGCTTTTCCCTGTTTCACAAAAACAATAAATAGGTAATGATCTGACTGGTAAGTCCATCATTCATTTACAGGTGTGCAAAGGCATCTTTGCACATGATAATAATTATCAGTAGATTAACAAAATGTGTAAATAAAGACAGCGAAACATAGGTAATTAATTCTATGCCAAAGACAAAATTGAAATTAATATAGACAACAAATATGCAGTTTACACTGCTAAATAGATATATAAAAAGAAAACATCAAGGTTTTAAAATAGTATAAGAGAGTAAACAAGGTTTTCATATACAAGAACTTCTTTCCTGGTTGCAGCCTAATTCTAAGCAAGATAACGATGAATCCAAAAGGCAGGTCTGGTTAAAATATTCATAAAGATATTGATAATTGACCAGTAAAGACACCTTGTAATATTTCAATCTTGTACTCCAGACATTTCGATTGAAGAAAAGTTTCTTCAAGTTCTATTAACCCTTAATCGTGGTAGCAAAGTTTTATCTTATCTCTATAAGTTAGTCAGTAAAATCATAGATACTAATAATAGTAATCAATTTGATCATTATCAACTCTCTCCTCCAACAATTACTACAATATCCAAAATCAAAAGTAACTCTTTAGAAAAATCATGCAACCAATTGTCAATTAAATCATTTAAAAAAAACCGAAGTTTAAAATCATTCCTTCAACATGGGTACAAGGTAAGTACAAGATGAAAATAACAATACATCCAAAAAAGAGCATAGATTACCAATCATCTTTTTAAAAATCCCACCACCAGATATATAAATTTTCCCCTAACAATGACGAGCCTGTCTGTGGGAGATCAATCGTGGTTCACCAGTGTCCATCAAATCATTTGATAGAAAAAGGGTCAAACACAAAAAGAAGCTTCAATTCTGAAACTGTTGAAACACAGTGAATATGAACTATGACTTTTAATGGACGGCTCAAACTACAACAGAAACAGAAAAAAGTGTATCATTACCATCACCCTTAGAAGAAGTATATTTTTTAGAAAGGAACACAAAAAAATGGTACATTGAATCAACTAGAAAGAAAACAAAGGGGAAAAAAACTCTTATTATTGCATTTCTTTTACACGATTGTGGACTGATTACTTTAAATAAATTTTTCTAAATCACGAGAAGAGAACTAAAAATCCCAAAATAAGCGCAGAACATTCACAGTAGCTTAAAACAACATTTTAAGATTAAAATAATTCTGAGATGTGTGACAGTATAAGGAAAGACAGGCGACAGATAATAATAGAAATTTGCATGCATTGTTGTACCATTTAGTCATCATACATTTTACAAAAAGATTTCACAAAGCAGACTCTAATCGGATAAACCATTTGATTTGTGTCAATCATTTATTAAAAGCACACTATGATGTTTTTTGTCCTTAACGGCTTATAAATGGTGATGCTCTTGTTCCCTAGAAACATACATTCAGTGATAGATATATGTGGTGATTCTTGATGTAGAGATGGCAAATCAAATGACAACAAATTGAAGACTTGCTTGGATTCTCCCGAATCATTCACTACACAGAAGTTCCGTTTTCTTTTTTGCTCGTGGCAGCCTGAAATAGAAGAGACCGAAATAAAGAGACCATTTTAATTCATGGTACATTCTATGCTATAAATTAGCCAATTCTGATAAGGGTGTAAAACAACCCCATAAAACAAGGGGCCGACTGATTTGACAAATTAAATAGACCGTACACACATATACACACACACACACACAAACAACAAAAAATGGCGAGACCTCAACTCATTGGTTGCCAGCTGTGTTTACATGGTGCTATACATTTTGGAATTCCGTGTATGAAGTTGTAAAAAGCTTAAGGAAGCAACTACTCCTTATCTGATAGCGGAATACTTTTTGCAGCGGAGAAAGTATCACAGTATCTGTAAGGAACTCTTTTTTATGTGAACAGCGTGGGACGGGGACGGCGGGGACAGTGATCCTTTACCTGTTTTACATTCATGAATGAGACACAAAAAAACTAATGAATAAGAATGTGTTAAACGGAGTGAGTTCATCTTATGTCCGGTTCTTCTTTATAAGTATTTTTGTACCATTCATATATGAATGTAAAACGAGAGTTGATCACTGCCCTATTCTGTTGGCGTTAATATTTTTTAGTTTTCAATATAAAGTTGTGACAGAGTACACTGTGTGATCAGACCAAAAGACCATATTTTCCTTATTTGTATATGAGTTCTTTAAAGACACTTAACAACAGTGTGGGATACTCTAATAAAATTAGCCAAAGAAAAAATTATCCAAGTCCTCTTGCCTTTGACAAAATTTAAGAAAGATAAAGAACCTTGAGAAAAAAATCTATAAACAGTTTAATAGGTTTTACTTATAAAAAACAATAATATAATAATCACATTTGTTATCTAAGGAATTTGTTTTGGTTCTTTGATTATTCATCGTTCAGTGGCATTTCTTAAAAATTATATGTGAGCACAAATCACAGAAGACAAAAGGAAGAGAAGGCTTTGGACTTGATAGCTTATTATATACAATATCTTTTTTTTTCTTTGGCACGATAAAACCAAAGCAAAAATCTACAGACATGATATAACAACTTGGAATAGGATGTGGAAGGAGCAAAGAGGTTTATTACCCAAACAAATATATATTGGTGACTGAGTTCTTAATTCGCTGGAAAGAGAAATTGCTTATTTGATGGATGTTTAAAAAAAAAACAACTTGGACAGGTATATAACAAGAAAGAAAAAAAAGCTAATCAGGCGGTTGGGTATGAGGCCCGGGACAAAAAAAAACAACAACAACAAAAAATTCACCACAAATGTATAAAGCAAAATGAAATAAAAAAACTGGAAGAATGCAGTATACCGCTGCACAGTTATCAAAAGATTGTCCTCTTCAACCTACGCCCTTGTTATTAAATCACAATTCACCTTTATTTTGTAAAGATTGCCACACCCTTTGCTATTACATCTTAAATTAGAACTACGGTTATCAACATAAAGAAAAACATCTTCAAACTTTAAATGAGACAGCGACAGATGAGTGAATGAAGAAACCAAACAATTTTTACTATAACTAGTTTTATTTTTTGGTACCAATTAGAACTAAACCCCAAAACAGAGAAAGCGCAATCGTTTTTCTTTGTTGTCTGGTTCAACGCCTGAATGAAACTTTTGCCCGGAATAATCAAAAGAAACCTGGCAAGCTGAGAGTATCATGAATGAATAAGGATGGGAGAGCAGGCCAAACTACCTGGCATACTTTAGGGTGTGGAAAAGGCACAGGCATATTTGCATTTTCTCTAGATAATCCAAAATAGGGGGGTGAGGGAAAATCACAGAATGTCCATCAATTCAGCGGTACAAGTACTATGGCTATAATAAGGGATAGATTTGTGTCAATTAAAAGGTACCACCAAGTAACAACTTGAACAGAGAGCAGAATTGTTAGTGGTGATGACAACGTCAACAGAATGACAACAACAATCCTGGTCATTAACCCCCCCCCCCCCCCCCCCCCCCAACAAAACAAAACAACAACCCAACCCCAAACACACAACACAATTTAAATCACAGAACAACAATGTTTATGGCAATAATAACAACACGAGAAAAGAGTGAAATGGGAGCTAACAGAGTTGTGACATCTTATACAACTAAAATGTAAGAACAACCTGTCAGTTGCGAGTGTAAAAAAATGTTGGTATTTAAAACAAATGAAAAAATTTGACATGTGGGACTTTAGTTTTGTTTTCAAACAATCTCCTCTATCATATTAACATATCCTGCTCACTACAATCTTATTAAGAAGACGAAAGGTCACTTCAAATTTACAAATTTCTCCGATTTCTTTTCCTATCTTTCTTGATCAATTCTGGCTATACCTTTCAGTGTCGGGTTGGTTAATAATTTCCTCCACTCGATTACAGATTTGTTTTCGTTGAATCATCTCAGGAAAATTGTTTTCTCTTTACAATATCAGAAATGATTTCAGTCCACATTTTTCCTTGTGCAGCCTCATGATTTAGATCCTTATATAATTTGGGAATTCTCCATTCATTCATTATATTTACATGAACAAAATCAACTTTGTAAAATGTTCAAAGTTGTTAGTTTTACACCCATGGCAACACCTTATATTATAGGTTTATCAGGAACTCTGATTTATAGTCCATCTCTTGATTCCATAGGAATCCACAGGGTCAGACCATCTTAACTGCTCTTCAATTCTTTGCTCTTATGCCATAGCCATCTGAACTTCTCAAAACCTCCTAATTCAATAACAAACATAAAGTGCGAATTTTTTACATCGTTAAATCAAATACTTTATGTGGTTAAATGCAAAATGTTCCTTTAACACCTTACTGTGTTGAAATCTGAAAGCCCACACACACCACTTTGTATTGATGAGTTCTACTACCCAAAGCCAGAACGACATAACTGCATTCCATATCATGGTGAGTCTTCTCCACACAGATCAAAGGTTTAATTGATTTTGTACATCGTCAGTGTCGCAAGCAAATCGCTTAAGTCCATCATGCATGGTTAATGCTTTTACAAGAGACAAAAAGCTGATTTTAAAATAGACCAGAAAAGAGATGTGCGAAGTGCCTGTGTTCTATTTCTCATGCTGATTTAATTGATCCACTTGAATACCTTTGACATTATTACAGGGTGTGGTCAAGGAAAATTCCCGTAAATTTTCAGCAGTTTTTGAAAATCCAGACTTAAGTGGTTTGCTTGTGACGCCGACAAGATATAGATTTTATGACAAGTTTTAAAACAAAACTTAGATGAAACATAAAAAAAAACAAAAAAAAGAATTAAAGCTCTGTCAGTAATGTCACCTGCCTTTGAACACCCGAGTAATTCCAATTATTAATCAATAATAAACACAAAAGCATTTATGTAGAATATATACATAGAAAATAAGGGAAAAAGATAATATGTTGTGCAAAGGTCCACATACACCAAGTCTGAAAACATGACATTCATTTCAAGAACATCAAACACCATAGAAATAAACCAATTTCCATGAAAGGTCAGGGTAAGTGATAATAATATACAGGGTTTGATGCTAATATTATACAAAATGTTGAGAAAAAGAACTTTTTTAAAAGCAGAACAATTCAACCAAATCATATAAAGAAAAAAATCCAACCTCATTTGTGACGACCCTTTGATAAAAAAAAAAAAAAAAAAGCAAACAAAAAAACCCAATATAACAATAATATACAAATTTAATGTACAAGAAATAATAAAGTTGGAAAAATGAAACTTGAGGTCTTTAGAGGGAATCAAATCAATTTTTTCTATCGTAAATAATCTGCTCGCCTAGCGTAAAAAAGGTACTTAATACATTTTCCTTAACACCATAAATTACACTCAAACAGCCGAGAAGCAATATGTTGCTACATGATAAGGCACTTGAGATGTTACAATCAATAAAATGTCTCCACCCTGGTGTATAGTTTCTCATGAAGCCACATAAAATTAATTTGATTTATTAAAAAATCAAATAAGCTTATCACGGAATCGATTAATTTTTCAATTCATTAAAAAACCTGATAAATTTATTTCAACTTATTACATTTACACCATAACAAGATAACATCAAATCAAATGGTCATGCAGCCCTGCGAATACCTCTGTGAAACTATGCTTTACTCCTCTCTTAGTTAAATAATTTTACATAAAATGATCCATTTTCATATTAAGAATATGCCTATATTTCTTACTTTTAAAAAATCATTTCAATTTTCAAAACTCAATGCGTTTAAAAAAAAAAAATCACTACCAGATAAAATAACATAAAATAATGATTTCAGGATGGGGATAGTCGCTTACTGTGATGCAATCAATTTGAAAGCTGGCAGAGGTAATTTATCAAGCTCTTTTGGACATATGTAAGCATATCTTAAACCCTCACTCAACACATAATCATCAATGGGGAATTTTGCTGCACACTACTTTATGATGGATCTGTCACCAGTCAAAAGTAAGAATGCTATCAAATTTTAACTTACCAGTACACCGAGTTGTGCCTAAATAATAAAAGCCAATGCAGCAAAGTCAAGAGTTTTTCAAAACAGGAAGTAAAAAACAAAAAAAACAAAAAAAACCAATCGCCTATCAATAGGTTACTTAAGAAAAAAATTAGTGAGAAACTTTCATTTTTGACTTCTCCTTCACCGGCTATCTAAGGTGTATCTCTTCTGTATTCATCAAAACACTATCACAAGAAATGTAATCAATTCATCACTTATCGGTCACAGGATTTAATAGGCTTAGTTTTAGTCAGAATACACATGTGCTTGTAAATTTCTTTAAAATCAACAGCTCAAAATTGCCTCAATAATAATTACCCTAAAAAATTATAGAGGTGTGTTTGAGTGACATAACAATTAACCCCTGCATTAAATTCATTTTCATATAATGTCGGGCTGCTGATCAAACCTTGTCAAAATTTTACATTTTAGTTTTTTTTAACAGCAAAATACAATATGTGATATCGTAACCGAAAGTGTTTAAAAATGCTTTTCAAATTAAAGAGCATTCCTTATACATGCAAGGAATAATCATACTGTGTATCAACAATACGACAAAGTACACACGAGATGCGTGACCTTGTATCAATGCATGTGGGGAGCGGTCAGCTGGTTGCGCATCATTTTACTGGTCATACATGGTTTACACGCTAGTATTTCAAGGCTGCAAACCTTATATCAATAACCATAGAAGGCTTGTATACACAATACCGTGAATCAATGATTTGATAAATCATAAATTTGGTGCTTACATATTATGACTATCTCCTTTATAACTTGCATAACCATTTTAAAGTTTATAGGTTGGACCGCTTAAGAGAAAATCAGTTTTTTCCTCTGCTGTAAAATTACACTAAACACGGATACAAGGTTTGACCAGCGGGCTGACAATAAAAAAAATACTACTCCTGACTTCATAAACTTGCTATTATCTTTGCAAGGAAAGTGGTAGACTCACCAATCGAGCACTCATTTGCTTGTTAGCAGCCATTTCTTTCTCCAAAAGTTTTTGTTTTTCCAAAAGTTTAAGGCGGAGCTACAAAATGTTTTTTAAAATGTCATACAAAAAAATTAATATTATTATGTAAAACGGGGAACCAGATTTTTTGAGAAAGGGTGATTCAAGGAAAAAAACAATTTTTTTTTCCTCCCAAAAATAGTTTATCAGACAAATTCAGTTCAGTTTCTTCTGAAAGATTGTTAGCTCTTGAGAACAAGAAATATGAAATTGTATGATATCAAAATCTTAATTCATTCATAAACTTTCTGGGGGTTTTTTTTAACGTGTATTATAAACATTGCAGAACAAGGAAACATTGTTAGTGTAGTTATGAAATGACCATAATTTTGAAATCAATAGCAATGTTTAGGTAGATTTTATAAATTGGAAAGTTATGTTTTGGGTTTTTAAAAGTCACTGAAAGATCAGTTCCTGGTACCATTTCCCCTTAAATACGAAGTGTGATTTTCATGGATATCATTAATTGCATTGCAGCTGGTAAGAATGGTGAGCATACGGATGTATGAACATAAACGGTATGAAGATGCAACATAAAAATGACAAACAATGGATATGTATACATGTATATCATATCATATCTTTAAGATGAAAAAGGAAAGGGACAAAACCAAAAACCCAGATCTTGGCTTCAAAGTTACACAGGATTTATGCTAGTACCAAAGAGTGGGCAAATATCCTAGATATATAAATAAACTCAGGAATATACTCTTCTCTTTAGACGTATTCGACTACTTTAGCTTTCATATATAAAGAACAATATGAGAATAACCAAAGGTAAGCAGGAAATGAAAGGAAGAATTCAACAAGAAACCACTATACTATAAAGTAATTTGACTAAAGTTGAAATTTCTTGAAAAACACACTTTATAGTATGTGAAAAGTGATCGTCCGAGTCAGTTGAAAGGAGGAATAAAACAACAAGGCAGAAACAAATTTCAGTGAAAACAAATCATGAATATAAAAAAGTCAAAAATCAAACAAAACAAACAAAACCAAACCAAAAAAAAAAACAGCTAAAAATAATTTACCTGTTCTGACTCATCTAAATCTGATATGCCAGAAGCCTGAGGAATACACAAGTTACATACAACACTCTTTCATGCCTATTTCCATCTTATTGTTTAAAATCAATTCTTCAACTTGGATTAAGGTGGTCAAAAGTTTAGTCAGTTTATACAATATTAATACACAAATAAAGAAAGCATGAAGAAACAAAAAAAAAAGAAGACCAAAATCATGTATAAAAGGACTGTGTATTAAGAAAGGAAAATTATGAGTATGAATTTAACATAAAAAGAAAATTGTTAAAAAGATTTTTTAAAGTAAAAATTTTGTTTCACATTTTGAACAAGAAAATCGTTTAGAGGTAAGATCACAATATTAGCTATTTGAATTAAAAGTAATGCGTGCAATGTTAATTTGGCAAATCACAGCTTTACAACAACACACAGAAAATTACAATTATATATCGACCCATTTAATTGTGTATCATGTGACAGTCCTGGACCCCTTTTGGCTCCAAGAATATAAACAAAGCTAAGAGATATGGCGTGGTAATGTCTGTCAAAAGCCGAAAAAATGCACATTTCTTTCAATGCGCACCAAAAAATAACGTAATTTTGGCTCCAAATTGTAAACACACACTCAGTATTAAATGGGTCTATGAAAAAGAGTGTACTAACCACAGATCGGGTTTCCAGTTGTTCTTGTAGTTTGCGCACCACGGCCTGCTCCTGGGTGAGGGCATCGTGGCCTGTCTTGATGATGCCATTTAATTTGACTGTATTCATGGACAGCTCTTTGTTCTTCTTCTTCTCTTTTTCAAATTGAGACTGAAGGTCTTGCAAAACCTAAAACAAAAGTAATAGTTTTTGTTATCACACTATCCACAATTAAGACAAAGATCATTATGGTCCAAAGCTTTCTTTCTTTCTTTATCAATAACTTTTTTAGTACCTTTCGCCATTGATCCCCATTCAGTGACATCCTCTTTGCCTCTACAAGCCTAAGTCCTCTCTTTTTTATTATTTCTGAAACTGCATCCTGCCACATTTTCTTTGGTCTTCCTCTATGAATTAGGAATTCTGTTATCTTTCATTCTGTTTATGTGTCCAAACCATCTTAATTAATTTTTCATCTATTTTCATATCCAGACTTTCAGTTTTTACTTCTTCCCTAATCCTAGTATTTCTAATATTATCTCTCTTTGTTTTGCCTATTGATCT
>JARBEQ010166214.1:1052-11598 GCA_030265355.1 Tritonia tetraquetra
CCTTACACCAAAAGGTACTAAAAAGGTTATTGATAAGGAAAGAAGACTTTAACATTTTCCAATCTTGGTTGATGCTTTTCTAGTATCTGCTCCCCTTCCAAGAACAAAACTATCAACACAAACTCCCACCTCACCTGGTGAATTTGAAGACAGAGAAAGAGAGCATTAATTCTGACAAATGATGTCTCTGTACGTTGTTAGGAAAGCACTTGCCTTTACCTCAACTCACACGCCTGAAAATAAATAAAAAATACAATGGCATGTTTATTTGCTGTCTTGTGATAGTTCATTAAAGGTATTGTTCATAAAACAATGGGAGAGAATTATTGATAACAAACGTGACACTCACGATAATAACTTAGTTATTCCCCCTGACGTCCGTTTTGCATTTGTTCTTGTGTTTGTTATCCAAACCACATTATAGTGTCGTGGCCAGAACCTTGAATGCTACAATGAGCGTCACACGTTTAGGTGTTGCCCAAGTTTGGCCATAACAATATTTACTGTTGCAGTGGTGGAAAACCAATTAGTTAAAAGAAAACTAAGCAGATTTTGCCACTTAAGGCGTCTGTATAGTATTGATATTATCAGATATTCAATATTCGTATTACCTATTCTCTCTTATTCTCATTATATGAAGAATTTGGTTAATTATCTAAAAGTTCTAAATATTGAAGTGTTACGCCCTTTTTAACACATAAAGTTTATATCAAAGGCGGTTCGAAAGAACTTGAGAAGAATCCACGTGAATCTCCATGGCAGAGCCTTGAAAACTCTAAAAGGACCAGAAAACAAAACCCATGCTAGGGGCTCGAACCCGATCCTCCGCGTTCCGAAGTCGAGTGGCTTGACCACTGAGCCACGGGCGCGCCCTGATTATAATGAGAGACAAATAATGCATAAAGGGAAGACAATCCACAGTCTTACCCTCTAAGGGACAAATGTGTATGGAGTACTGTTAAGCTATCCTGTGATTACAAAAGTCACCACTTCAACTTTTCAAGTATTCAAAGCCTTTGATATTTAAGTGGTGACACTAAAGAATATCGTATTGACTGCAGGTCAGACTCGAAAGTGTGAATCATACTGAAAGCTGATTCTTTGGTTCCTTCTACGTATAATATATGTGGTTAGGTTGAACAAAGTTCCGCCTGTTGTGGGATTTTTTGTCTGCACCTTTCAGAATGTTCAAGGCTCTGCCCTGGAGATTCAAGTGGAATCTTCTCAAGTTATGTTGAACCGCCTTTAATATGACCATTTAAAATGGCGTTAGCATTCAAACTTTAGAACTTTAAAACACACAGTTGTATGGGGGGTGGGGGGGGCTTGTGGCGTAGCGTATAATGCTTTTGCTTCGTGAGCAGAGGGTACTAGGTTCGAATTCCGGCGGCGACGTTGGGTTTTTTCCCTTTGAACTTTCTCGAGTTTTATGGCTCTGACCCTGATGATTCCAAGTCCTTTCGGCGGCGAGCTATAATTCGAAGGTCCCACCTTTGATGTGATCAAAAATGTGCTTAAACTAACAGCTACTTATTTTAAACAGTTGTAGTCCATGCTTCAATGCGTATGGTCACCACGAACAATCCTCAAAGATATACCCTTTAAATCAAAATGAAACACTTTTATCATCTTAGAGGAGATGATCTATCTACAAATAATATTTTTCATTCAGTCTAAAAATTAACCATATTGAATGTAGAAAGTAAAAAGTAAAGCATACCATCTATATAGCACGAAGTTCATCATGTTCTATGCGCTTTACAATGTATAGTTAACCCGGCAGGCCATAACACTCCCATATCCTTCTCAACTCCATGAGGAGTATACATGCGAATTGCCTGTTAGGCGCTTCAGCACTAGCATTCTGACAAGATCGTTTGCTGCCCTCGGCCGGGTACACTCATCTGATCACAGTCAATATTGCGTGACAATCGTTCGACAACTGGCGAATGCGTAATCAAAATAGATTAAACATTTAAAGTGGTTAGATTTACGCCCTTGGCAACTCAAGGTCATATCACAGGCGGACCTTCGATCTATATTTCATCTCCGATATGACTTTCATAAAGATTCAACAGAAGCCGTCGTCGCCAGTATTCAAACCCAGGACCTTCTGCGCACAAGGAGAATGCATTACCGCGACGTTACGACGCCCAAACATGGGATTTAAGAATACACATGCACCAAACATGTAGATACTTTCATCGTTCTGTAAAGAATACGTTTGTGAATATGCAACAATGTTAGAGTGGACTTAGTGATACTAGAATAAGTTTAATATTACACTTGGTGCATAAAGCTTGAATATATTGATCCACCTTGTCGTGGTGGAGAGGCTTGAGTGGTCTAATGACTTTGGGGGCTATATAACAGGTCAACCATATTGGAAAGTCCTCAAATGAAGATCCAGACCAAGAGGCCACAGGGACCGGTAAGGTTAGGTGGGCTCGATTATCTAGGGCACAGTGGGGTAATCTCCTACTTACCCAAATCAAATGGATTAATCCACAGTAAATTTTGAACCCTGTGTTCATCCATGCGAGTGTCTTGAGCGCCTCTTATTGGTTAAATGGGATAGGCCCAAACACTGATCTGCGGTATTAATGGGCTTTGCTCAAACAAACAAACGCACATACAGGATCTAAAGATAGCGTGGTGCAGATGATAACAATGGATAATATTGGTAGGATATACGTAGTGAAAAATGTTACATCAGACATATAAAAATACATGCCCTCATAAATACCTACCTATGTGCTTATAAATATACACAAGGCACTCACGCACATTTACATACACATACATACATACAACATAATATATCAAATACATACACACATTCTAAATGTGTTAGTTTCACGCCCTTGGCAAAACATTATCAGCCGTATCAAAGGCGAGATCTCTAGTTTATAGCCCATCTCCGACAGGACATAAGGAATCCACGGGGCCAGAGCAATAAAAACTCTGAGAAAGTCCAAAGAAAAAAAACCCACGCCATCGTCGGAATTCGAACCTACTGTACATGACATAATAGGCATCCTTCAGTTGCGAAAGACTATGGTGCCGCTTTCTGGGGGATATTTTTAAGCAACGTCTGGAGTCAATGTAAATGTCAATTCTAGAGTAATAGTCTCCTCCACAACGGGAACAGGTGACATCTAAAGCTGGATTTCTTTCCTGCCTTTGGGTTTTCTTTCGTCTTCCATTCGTCCCATTCTCTTGGGCAGGGGTTTCTTCGAACTAGGAAAGACCTTGCTGTACAGCCTGTTTCCAGTCCAAGAGCTCCGTGGCCAACGTTTCCCAGATCCTTTGGTGCCCGGTCATCGTCAACTAGGACAACATAACCTAGCCAGCGCAGGCATCTTTGTTTAAGCATTACAAACATGATTGAAACTTCCTGTACATACGTACATAACATAACATAATATACATAAATACATATATTACAAAGGTACATATACGTACTTAGATACACATACACATACCTACATACATACATACATACATACATACATGCACGCACGCATACATACGTACATACACACAACAAAATACATTACAAACGTATAAGAATAATTAGAAATTATATCATTCGAAAATATACATTATTATGATCAATACACACATTAGCAAATATAGCAACAAAAGCAATTATTGCAATAGAAGTAGAGGGTTTGGAGCGCTGTATGAAAATATTAATGATTGTCAAGATGGCAAACCTGAAATGAACTTCCACCCTATCCCACCCACCCCCTCCTTCACAACTCATAAGTACAGTACCGTTACCGTTCGTAGAACCAGTGTTCTTTATATTAGACAGGTAACTGTTTCACAGAAAAAAGCTAGATGAAAATCATAGCATAGTTAACGGGTATTGTAATTCAAATAAAAGAATGAAGTATTTACAGGGTTAATGCCCGCAGCACAGTATGATATGATTCATGAACACGTATACACAAACAATTGAAATTTAGTTATACACCCCTTCGATCATTCCATAGGCGGGACCTTCTGTTTACAGTCCATCTTTGACATGACTTGAACACTTTAAATTCTTTCACTTAGCCGGGATTCGAACCACTGACCTCCCTGTCCATGAACGAGTGCTTTACCCCCGCGCCACAGATGAATTCTATTTAATATTACATTCTTATTATACATAAATACCTTGTACAAGTCCAAGGATATACAACAGAAGATATCCATTTTCTGCTTTCATTTTCCAATAGCTGGTAGACATTATGTCCTATAACTTAGTGACGCCCAAAGAGGTAGTTCTAGAGGAATACGTTCCTCACAAAGCCAATTGGTGCTACGTACCCAATTGAACGCTAAATTGTGTGTAAGTGACATCATGTGGGTTATCGCCCATCCTTATGTACGATTCATTTTGACCTAATGCGAGTTATCTCCAATTTGGCAGGGGAAACTCGTTGGTCACTGCTAATCTACGATGGGTTTTTTTTCTGAGGCTAATCTCACTCGACGATTGTTTAGAACTGTTTTGTCTCCCAGGGTCATTTCTTCGGAAAACGTCATCTCCCTTTTTTAGGCAACCTTTTTTCACGGGCTTATCGCTCAATTACTATTTATAACAAAATTATCTGTATGAACTCTCTGTGAGCGAGATATGAGCTTTGATATGAATTATACGCCCTTTTAATCGGATAAAAGTCATATTAAAGGCGGTCCATCAGAATATGAGACTTAAAGTGAATCTCCGGCGCAAAGTTTTAATAAGTTAGGAAGGTCCACAGAAATTTCTTTTAGTTTTGTCGTTCACGATTGGCTTGTTTGTTGCCATTGCCTCTAATGTAATATCTGTTCTTATCTGTATGTAGGCCTACATATTTTTTGTACTAGTGTATTAATCGTTTTCATGGGGGGTTCTAAAAATTAGTCACACATTGAACAGCGTAAATGAGCGTCTCCTTGGTGTATATCAGCACTCTATCAATATTTCATATTATTGTGTATGATTTGATAGTAAAAAAAAAAAAATTTGGTCAATTAGATTGATGATGATTGGTCCCTGGGATATTATTATATAACATGTTGAATGAGGTAGGTATTCCTCAGGAAACTAATGAATCTATACGATAATAACTGGTACATATTTTGGTTCGTTTGAAACCGAACCTCCGCTCTGAAAGTGTTAAACAAGTTCGTCTTCTTTCTCAGATAAGGCAAATAAACAAACGTAATTCTTTCGTAATCGTTGACGTATACATTGCTTGTGGACGTGTTTCTTCACGCTTGTAAATATATGTACGCATATAATATTTCAAAGATTAAATTAGAAACAAAAGCGTACATGTACAATATACACTTTTTGCACGTGATTTGTCTAAATGCACGGGGTCGTATTGAAGACAGGTGACTTCTAGGAGTTCGTACACGATACGGACGAGTCCACAAAAATATACCTAGCGTAAAATGTGTTTTTATTATTGCCTCCATTCCACTTCCTCGATAAAAAAAATGATGAAAAGCATACGGAAACAATAATCATACTCAATCAATACATGTATCTTTAACGAACTATCTCTGTCAAATTATAAACACAGACAAAGCTCTGTTAACATTAAAAGGGAAAATGTATTCGTGCATATAAGCATGAACGAAATTATATTAGAGAGCAATGTAGGTCCTGTTTTTATATTAATCTTTTCCTCGTGACAAGATAACAAGTCTAGCAAAGCAGTTGTTTGACATTGTATTCGCGTTTAGAACGAAATGTATTATTCGTGAAGAAGATTGAATGACGAAATAATCCAGACAAAGGGAGTGGAGTCAAAGATAAGCCTCCTTGATAAATCTCTGAATAAAATCCTGGACAGAGTAGCACCCATCCGTACGAAAAAACATAGTATTAAGAGCAAATTGCAAGTGGTACAGTCTCGATATCCGACTGCCGAAGAATGGATATGATGGTGACAGTCCGGTCTTGAAATAGACAGACAAAGATACAGAGCTGCCAGAAATAAGACCAACAGACTCATAGTAAGTAAGCACCAAGCGCGACCACATAAAAGATCAATTACAACAAAACCAAACCAACTCCAAACCGTTTTACATCACCGTCAAACAATTCGAAACATCATCACATACAATCTACCTTTCGGCACATACCTGCCCCGAAGACAAAATGAACAAATTCTTCACAAAAAAGGTAGCAAACATCAGAGAACAGTTAGACAACGACAACACCACAATATATTCAGAAGACATCATCGATGGATGCAACATCCACTGCGTGTACCACGTTAGCAGCATATACACCGGCGACCGGCGAGGAAATACAAAAGACACTGGCAGCTATGCCCAACAAATCGTGTCCTCTATACAAAATACCACCATAGCATGGGCTGACGATCTTGCTCCAGCTAGTACATCTATTGTTAATGAAAGTCTAAATTCACCCAGCTTTCCGAATGTGTTAAAAGCTGCTCTGGTTAGACACTTGAAGAAAAAAAAATTGGACTGTAATGAATTTAAAAACCATCGGCCAGTGTCAAATCTGAATTTCGTTCAAAAGGTTATTGAAAAAGTTGTGGCTACAGGGCTCATAGATAATATGAATGCTAACGGCCCAAATGTAAAGTTGCGGTCGGCCTACAAAACGACAGACAGTACAAAAACAGCGCTACTAGGAGTGCACAATGATAGTGTGAATAACAGTAATTAATGGCGTCGTGCTTGTACTGTTAGACGTATGTACTGCATTCGACACCATAGATCAGGGTTTATTATTGTGTAGACTTCGTAGTCAATTTCACGTAAATGGTACAGCTTTGCAGTGGCTAGAGAAATATCTGTTAGATAGAAGTTAGTCAGTCCTGATAAAAAAATCATATCTCCACCCCATCGATATTAACATACCTCAGGGATCTATTCCTCCTCTTTACAAAGTACCCCCCCCCCCCCCTTCTGTAATATGTTATCAACCAATCCCGTCAATTTCCATATCTATGCTGATAATATTCTGTTGTACAAATCAATTAATCATGAATCAGAGTTGTTATCAAAGCCTGATATGAAAAATTGCATTACCGATATCGAAGACAAACAAACTTAAATTCAATGACGATAAAACTGAAATGATTATTTTGGGGGGAAAATGTCAACGTTAAAAAATTGGTAGAAATGAAGTACAAGTGGGTGATTATATGATAAAATCAAGCAAACCTCAGGATGGAAGATCATGTAAACATTTGTCAAGCACATCACTATCATTAAAGAAACATTGGGGAAAAGCGACAATACATTGACGAAGGAATTGCTAGGATGCTAGTTAATTATTGTATTACAAGTAGATTAAATCATTGCAATATCCTCTTGTCTGGCTGTCAACAAAATTTAATCGATCGATTGCGAAAGATCAAAAAGAAAGCTGCCAAATTGAAAACTAGAGACCACATTACACCAGTTCCTCAAAGCTGCATTGGCTCCATGTGATGTATAGAATAGAATTTATCACCAATATATTTGCAAGAATTTATATAATCATATCAACCCTCTCGCATCCTAAGATCTTCAGAGTCTTGTGGAAAGCCCTCAATCCTGTATGTCTTTCTCTTCGTTCAGGAGAAGTCTGAAGACTGAGTTGTCCCGAAAGGCTTGTGTCTAAATGTGGTATAATATTGTGCCATGAAATCATTGATTTTATGTACGATTACTATGATTTGTATGGACTGTTTTCTTGATGTAAAGCGCCGCAGAGAACAATTCTTGTGGATGTTCAAACGATATATACATTCATTATCATTATTATTATTATTAGATGATAAAGCCATTGGGTGGTGAGATGGTCGAGTTGTAAAGACAGTGAACTTCAATGAAGAAAGCCGTGAGTTCGAGTCCGACTTGGATGCCCCGTCAGTCTCGAGCCAAAACCTATACTTCTATTGACTTATTCGATCGTAGGGACGACATCTCAACTACAAGTTGGCATGATAATACTTCCACAGTGAGTTGATCCCCTGCTTGGCTTAATACCTTGATCCAGAGAAACCCAGCCTCATAGTGCTGGCCCTACACTGTAATGGTAACAGGGAACTGGATAAGAACGAAAGAATGATAATACTTCACAAGGAAGAGAGAATACAACTAACAATGGATTTGTATTATTTGCCCTTCTCCGTAAAAACCGAAGAATAATCTGCAATAGCTTTATTGGCCCGTCTTTGATTAATAGTGATCAGTGTATTGCTCATGGTGTCAGTAAAGAGTTGTCGACACAGTGAGCTGATCACCTGCTTGTCTGAATCTCTCTGATCCAAAGAGTTTCCGGCTATATGTTCAGTCATGTTTGGTGGTCGGGGTGCCTGCATTTATGGCAGGTATCTTGCGTGCCTTTCATGGCTGAACATAGGGCTGGCCCCAACATTGCTCTGTGGTATTAATGTGGCTCGATCAAACAAACATGGATAACAAATTCCCGGGACAAAAAAGCACCAAAGACATGGATAACAAACAATGCCTCCTGGCAAACGACGGTTTATGTCCTCAAAATGGCCCCTTCCGGGTCGTCTAGGGTTAGCATTATTGCTCGACATGCCAACTTTTTCTTCTTCTTCTCGAACACTTAGATGGACACGCCGACTTCTCATGTGAAGGCAGCCAACTTAAAATCGCCAGTTTAAAGCAAAAGGTCATATCATTACTTTTCGTGTTACGATCAAACATTCATTCAAACTTAGATACATACATTTTTACATAAGATGGATCCATGTTGACCGCGAATTTTAAATCCCAATAATCGAAAGGTAGAAGATTGGTTTTAGATAGTAGAGGTCGCTTCCGGCAGAACACACAACTTTGATACACTGCTCTTTGCTTGCTGTTAGGGAGGAAGCTTGCCATACATAGGGACCAAATCGGAACACGCAAACGACAACGACATGTTCTGATTGGTTGATAATCTTTTCTCATAGCGACCATAGTACCGTCAACCACTTAACTTTCAAACTTGATATGATTATTCTATCAATAGAATAGTGTTGTCGTACGCCGCGGTGTGGGTTCGATTCCTACTGTCGACATTCCATATTCTTCTATGACTATTTTTCTGTGTTTTTCTGGCACTTTAACATTTTCAAACCTTGCTTGATACTTTTCTTGTGCCTGCTCCCCTTTAATTAATTAATTTCTAATTGTAATGCTTCATCGCATTATCTAGAGAGATATCCTGTTTCTATGTCCGTCTCTCGCTGTTTTTTATTAGTTTTCCACCAAGGATAAGTTGGTCTCTCTTCGATTAGAGTTTGATTTCACACCAGTGGGCGATGTCGAACGGTATGAGCGCACGAATGCCTTGACTAATGAACCACTTTTTGGGGGGTGGCTATTTAGCTCAATTGGTTAGAGTGTGGCCTCTGTCTCCGGCTAGGCGATATGTACACGACAAGTGCACCACTAAAAAGTTTCATTAATCACAAGCAAGGACATTGTAAGAAAGCAATTCTGATAATTTGCCGTTCCAAAATTGTTAAGATCCCGCAAATTTGCGGCGAAAACTGCATTTAAAAGGTCATAGATAAACAACATTTTCCCTCTTAAGTTAAAACGTCGCTGTCGCCATTCCTGCTTAGAGTACCAGGAACATGATGCACCCGTAATCAAGCGTTCATCACTTTTGAACAACTTTAACAAAACCGTAAAATAGAGAAACGTCACGTCCACACAGCGTGTGTAAAGTTGTCTTTCTGGCTTCGTTTCTTTATTTGTCGACCCGTAAACAGTACTACCACCAAAGATGATAAATACATTGACAGCGATGCTATCACGGCGTGTGTAGTGAGGACACCAAAACGACGTCATTTTACTATATTCCAATGGATGGAGAGATCTAAATTAAACCAAAAAAAATTGTAAAACAACATGTGGCAACGCACTTTTTTTTTGTTCACAACAATTCACAAAAACAAAGAAGAATTAAAAATGTCCTTCAAGGCCTCAATGGGAAATGGAACAATAACAACTGAATGCAGGCGTCCTGATCAAAGTGCATTGATGGCAATGCTGTGAATCCAAAGATCTCAGCAGACTGGATCCATTGTGATTTATGGACACCATCAGCAATTAACAGTAGAATGTATCTTAATAAGATAGACCACAGTAGTCACCCACCACTCGGCTACTAAGAGAACTGGGAGAATGTGAAACCCTGAATGAATGTTAAAGTAATAAGAGTATAAAGTGTCGTTAGCTTCCTGTCGACTCATTTGTATGCGATGAAATAAAGTTGCACTACAAGCCTATAAAATGACAAACAGATTTATTTTAAAATTGCATTTTAGATAATAATTCGCATTTTAATGGTATCACAATTCTGGTAGTTTTCAGTTAAAAGTCATTATGAATTGTAAAATAGAGGTTGACTAAACTACTATGGGCTAGTCTTGAAAATATATACAATGATGGAGTTATTAATCAAAGAAAGAATTGTTGATATCCTCGTATTCTTAACACTTGTGTACGCTTGTATCTAAACTATGAAAGTCCTAGGCCAGACCATTGGAAACAGCGATATCTATGATAAAAC
>JARBEQ010166325.1:0-36357 GCA_030265355.1 Tritonia tetraquetra
TTGATCCAGAGAAATCCAGACTCATTGTGCTGGCCCTACACTGTAATGGTGAAAGGGAATTGGATAAGAAAGAAGAAGAAAGAAGAAAGCTTATAACTGGGAAAACCTGCTGGTCCCATCAGTCCTGTTATATCCGAGTTTGACTGTACGTGGTGGGAACTGATCAAACAAACAAGCTTTTGCAGTTGCATACAACATCGTTATGAAGATGAATGGTTTGAGAAGATGGATTGCATTATCAGTGATAATAATATCACACCATCTAGGTATCTGTGACTGAAAATAATGCAGCATTTCAGATTAACTGTAATTCCTGAATACTAGATAGCATCATAGAGTCGCTACACACTTTCCCTTCCCGCATCTCTTTCTCTCAGGCCCGATTTTTTCCTTAATAATCATTAGTAATCTAAAATCTATAAAATTAAAATAAACTCCATATGTGCGGTTTCCCCATAAGATAAAATCACCAATCTCAGTTTTCAGCGATTCACGGCGCTAGCTTTAACTTTCTACACACTTGCTAAAACTGTTTGTTCACAAGCAATCACACAGGAAATGACCTGAGCAGACATTGTGTCATCATGTATGTGATGTCATATGCGTTTTCTCGTCGGCTGACATAATAATAATAATAATAATATGATCTTTATTGTCCTTAAAAGGCAATTTTTTGTTTGGTTAACATAAAAGCTTCTGTGGTAGCTTTGAATGCTTATTCTCTATGATCTCTGGATAAGACAATCCTTGCATGAGATGCACTTTTATCTTTGGTCCCTTAGGGTTTATCTTAAGCGGACTGCAGCGTTTTGCAAATGTCATACATGATGTTTTTTTAATCAAAGTTGATCTAGAAAGGTCTGGTCCACAAATATAAAACAAGCGCTTTTATTATCAGCAATCAAACACAATCTTACAAATAGATAAAAAAGTTGATTTCATGTACAACAATTGCAACTACAACATTTGACATTAGATAACATCTGTGTATAAAATAACATTGGGATATCCAACCATAAGGATTAGAACAATTTGTCAAAATCAAAGGGAAATAAGGGGTGTTGCTTGATAGGAGGAATATGATTATCAAATTCATAACACATGCTATTCAATACACCTTTTCATTTTGATTAAAATGTTAGAAGTAGAAGACAAGGGACTGAGTATCTTTTTGTGGTTTGAGCTGATCACTTTGCGCTTAAGAAATTGTCTAGAACAAAAAGACGTGTCAGGAATTAATACAGATATCACCAATTTATTCAAAGTTTTATATTTGAGTGTTTTCTTTAAAACATATGAATTTTCATGTTTCTCTCTTTCTTTATCATTTCCTAGTTTACCTTCCAGTGTCAGGATGATCTAAAACAAATACACTTCCTCCAATCCTCTCTATTTTGCCTTCTTTTCTTTGCATCAATTAAAGCAATTTCTATTTTCTTTACAGTACCAGAGAGAACCTATGTCCACATTTTCCTAGGTCTACTTCATGGTTTAGTTCCTACAGGTTTACACTCAAATATTCTGTTCATTTATTCCCTTTACATGTCCAAACCATCTTAATTGATTTACTATCATTTTTTGTTTGAAACTGTTTATTTTAACTTCCTTTCTTCTAGTTTTGTTAACTGCTCTTCTCAAAAATTTCATTTATGTTGCCTGCAATCTCTAGCAGAGAATTCATGACTCACTTCCATATAGCTAATAATGTTGGGCAATGTATTGAATTAAAAATAGCTATTTTTGTTTTAGTTGTAAGTTCTCTTTTCCTTATAACAGATTGCCCTAATTGACCATACACTATAGTTGCTTTGCTGATTCTTCGATCAATTTCTTCTTTGAGGCTACCATTTGATATAATCATTACATATAAGTATTTATAACTATTGACATGTTCCACCTGCTAATGATCATAGTTTTTGTCTTTTTTGAGTTTATGGTCATTCCTCTATTTTTCAATTCCTTGTTTAGTTTTCAATTTCCTTATTATATGTTAAATTATGTACTGACTGCAATTTAGCTGGATATATCTTGTGATGCCAGTAATCTAAATGTCATTTGTAGTGTCTAAGTTGATGATGACTTTATGTAATTGATGCATCTCACTTTGTTTATTGCCTATTTTTCTCAGACGAAACACATTGTAATTTCCTTCATGGATCAATAAAGGATACCTTACCTTAATCTTTGGAACAAGCATGGATTTGACTTAAATTCGGATGTGTTGACTTCAACGCAAACATCGCAACTAATGAGTTGAACTAAATTTACACCCCTGATCATTCAATGTCTATATAAAAATAAACCAGATGAGTTGATTTTTGTTGTTGTAACCAATGAAATTATGTTGAAAATCTTGAGTAAACAGGAATATGAAAGAGAACACATAAGCAAAATGAATATATTATGAGGGATTTACATTATAGAGATATTCAACATTAACAATGTCTTTCTTTCTGATCCAATTCTCTGTTACCATTACAGTGTAGGGCCTGCACTATGAGGCTGGATTTCTCTGGATCAAGATATTAAGCAAAGCAGGTGATCAACCCACACATTAACAATGTAATATTTTAAATGCTTTTTACTACAATATGATGTACCAGGTAGGCTACTCAACATTTGTTTGTTTGTGTTGTTGCTGTTCTAGGGCTCTACCGACACAGAAAGGTAATTTCAGCGCCCGCCACACGGCTTCAAACAAATCAAGGTTGAGGAAGAGGCGCCTGCAACACTCATGGGTCACATAAGCGCTTCAGAAAAAGTAAGACAGGGGGGACAACACAGAGTTCAAAGATAGAACAGAAGTAGATTCCAGCAGATCAGTCAGTCCCTATCCGGGTCTGAGGTGACCGAAACAATTTCACTCAGGTAGCTCCTGCAGAAGGAATATACTCAGTTTGTAAAATATACAGTAATCTATATTGTAAGAATGAATACTATGAAGAGAGATGATTTACATGAAAAAAAAATTTTAAAAAATGATATAGAGATGAAAAATTTACAATGACGTAGAGATACTCAACATTAATATTGTGAAAAATTGATAAATGTAAGAGGGATTTACATTTATGAGATATTCAACATTAACAATGTCATATTTCAAATACTTTTTACTACCATGTGATATACCAGGTAGGCTACTCAACATTAACATTGTGAAAAATTAAAAATAATGCAGAGATACTGTACTTAACATTTATTGAGACATTCAACATTGTTCATGATAAATTGACACAGAGATCGAAACAATCACAGAATAATAAGAATAAGAATAATAATATGCACATTTATATTGCGCCTTCCCTTGTACGAGCTCAAGTTGCATTACAATAGTAATATAAACACAGTACATGTACAATATACTATTTACATACAATATTCATAAAAGGAAAATCAATAATGCAGTATGTCTAAGTCAAATTGTAGTTCTGGAAGAAATAATGGGTTTTAAGTCTACGTTTAAAAAAGCATAATGATTCTGACAGCTGTACACTGAAAGGTAAGGAATTCAAAATTTCAGAGGCTTGAGATGGTAGCGCTCGCTGACCAAATGTTTTGAGTTCAGTTTTTGGTTTTAGGAGGAGTTTTTTCTTTGAAGATCGTAATGGCCTATTGGGAGTATATGAAATAACCAGATCTTTCAAATAAGTAGGATATTCTGGATTGTTTTGGCACTGATAGGCTATGATTGCAATTTTGTAATGGATACGTGATATCAATGGTAGCCAATGTAGTTGTTTTAATATAGGTGTAATATGCTCTCTACGCGAAACTCGAGTTACTAGTCTAGCTGCATTATTTTGTATTTGTTGTAACCTGTTGAGTTCTTGGTTGTTGTGATGTCCAAGTTAGATCCATAACCATGGGTCCACACGAGACTGATCATGTGACGCAAGTTTGAGTCTGTGAGTCAGAAGAGTCAGTTGTTCTGTGGTCGTCAAAGTGTCAAGATGTAAGCGTGGAGCCCTGCAGCTGAGTGAATGTTCCAGGACATTGAATGATTGATTTGAATATTTCTCCTTTCCACTAAATCCTTCCTTTCCTCCTCCTTTGCCTAATGCATCAGTATTCTTATTCATGTTTGATTTGGTATTATGTTTGTAATGTACTATATGTCTGTACTTGTCTTGATTGCATCACTCTGTCTGTCTTTGTCACCTGAGGTTGTCTGATGTCTGTCTCTAATAAGAATTAAAATGTTATCTGTTTAAATTTGGTGTTTGATCCTTTTAAGTTAAGTGTTGCATTGTCTTTATCACTCTTATTCTTATGCCTACCCTATGGGCGCACAAGACCCCCGGATCCACATGTGGCTGTAGACTGGGGAGAGGGCCATAAGAACATGAAAATATCGGTCTGTCTTGTCACCTAAGGTTGTCTGGTGTCTGACTCTAATAAGAATTAAATTGTTATCTGTTTAAATTAGGTCTTGTATTGTCTTTATCACTCTTATTCTTATGCCTGGCCTATGGGCTCACAAAACCCCCGGATTTACGTGTGGCTGTAGACTGGGGACAGGGCCGTAAGATCATGAAATATCTACAGGAATGTTAACACATTATATTCAGAAAGACAGAAAGCTAAATGGATAACAAAAACAAGAAGAAGGAACAGACTACTGCTATATCATACAACAAATAACAGAGCTAAAGCAGATTTTTAGGAGACAATGAATTATCTTAGATATGTAGATATGTTATGAGTATGAATGACTATCAAGTTCATTTTATAAGGGGTCATCAAGAAATCATAAAATTTTACCCAAAAGTGGCTAAAGAGTAACTTTGGGTAAACAGCAATCAAAAACAAACAAAAATTACATGAACGAAAAAGATATAAAAATAAAAAGGAGCTCAAGATCTATAAGATTTCTATAAAAAGCCAGTTGCCAAAACCCTCAATATTACTTCTCATAAAGCCAACAAGTAACTCTTTGATCCACAAATATGGCAAGCATTTAAAAATGGCACTCTATAATACATATGTCATCGGCAAAGTATGAAATTCAGGCATTCTATAGAATGCCTAGGCATTGTATAGAATGCTGAGACAAATTAGGCAAAGTATAAAATAAAAGCTATTATTTTGATTTATTACATACATTGCCTGAGCATTCTATAGAATGACGAACATCGTTCAGGCAAAGTATACAAATCAAACAAAAAAGGAATCTTTCTGCTGTTTATACAAAAAAATATCTGTTCAAAATCAAACAAGAAATACAAAAAGTACAAAATCCTGATATTGCATTGAATTCAGTGATTGACTTGTTACCCATCAATACAGCAGATATGTATGAAATACAGTAATGAACATTTATATCTGGCAATACCCTAACCGTAAACCAACCCCAATATTATACTTTGCCTGATTGGCTTTTGGTATTCTATAGAATGCCTACGCAATGTGTATAATATCAAATATTTCATACTAATTTGTTTCAGCATTCTAAACAATGCCTAGGCATTCTACAGAATACCTAATTTCATACTTTGCCGGTATCATATATATATATCAACAGCTAAATATCTCATATCATTAAATAAATAAAAAAGAACATTTAAATGCAAACAATTAGTATGATTTGATCACAGCATATCATGATTCAAGAATTCTATTTAAATATTTGTTACTTTCATAAGAAAGGGCGTTCTTTTTTTTCTTCTTCCAAAATCACATATCCAAGGCACTATGTCACAATGTTAGCTGCCTTAGCCATGCTATAGAAGAGTCCATCTGTTTTCTTCAGCAGGTTGGCAGGTGTGTCTAGATCATTCACTTCTCCTTTGTCTAAGACCAAGATCCTGATAATGCACACAAAAAAGTATTAAATCTCCCCAAAAATTGTTAAAGACTACAAAAGTGTTATAGTGGACTTAAGCAGAGACTGTCATCTAAAAACATTGAAATAAAAATCAACAAGAATAAAGAGTAAAACATTAGCAAAAATCGATTCAAGAGTATAATTATGCCTAAATATGACAAAACAACAAATAAAAAAATGAACCAGGGTGAAAAGCAAGAACACAGAGTTCGTAATTCTGATATGAGACTCTACAGGACCCCATTAGATAAGGCCTCTAGCCGTGCTGAGGTCTGTTTGTTTGTTTGATCAAACCCCATTAACTTCAGAGCAATGTTGGGGCCAGCCCTATTTTCAGTCATGAAAGGCACACAGATACCTGCCATAAAAGCAGGCACCCCACTGAACACAGAGCCGGAAGCGCTTTGGATCCAAGGATTTCAGACAAGCAGGTGATCAACCCACTGTGCATATCATCCTTTACTGGCACCATGAGCAATGCACTGAGCAGTATCAATCGAAGAGAGAGAGAGAGAGAGAGAGAGAGAGAGAGAGAGAAAAAAAGGATAAAGAGAAAGTTATCCTATTGTAAACATTTCAGTTTCAGTGTTTTTAAGACATCTAAAACAAACCTGGGTGGGTGATATCCTGAAAATTTAAAAAGATTTCTTAGGAATGTATGGCCTGCAATGATTCTGATGATTCAGTGAGTAATTTTTGCCTTTGGGAAAAATCTTTAGACTCAGAAATATCACATGATAGTAGTTCTTTCTTTCTTTCTTTCTTATCCAGTTCCCTTTTACCATTGAGGTTGGATTTTGGTGGATCAAGATATTAAGCCAAGCAGGTGTGTGAAGTGAAATTTATATCATTCTTTTTACCTGTCGTAATCCATAACTGTGTTCAACCTGTGAGCAATGGTGACAACAGTACAGTCTTTAAGCTCCTCCCTTATTGTCTGTTGAAGCAATTCATCTGTCTCCATATCCACAGCTGCTGTAGCTTCGTCCAATATCAAAATCTTGGATTTACGGAGCAGGGCACGACCTAAGCACAAGAGCTGTCTTTGGCCATAGCTGGCAAAAAGAATTAAAGAACATCAATAACCTTTAGTACCTTTCAGGGGAAAAAGGTCAATCCTTGAGTCGGGCACAGGCCAATTACTTTGAATCCATTTGATTTGGGTAAGTAGGAGATTACTCCACTGTGTCCTAGATATGTGGTTGGGTTGCCACCTAAGGGCTCCTTACCAGGCCTTGAGACCTTAGCCTAGATCTTCATTGGAAGCCTTCCCAATATGGTTGTACCGGTTTGGTATAAGCCCTCAAAGTCATTAGACCATTTAAGCCTCTCCAGCATAACAAGGTGGGTCACTAAGGAGAGGATTAAAGAACTTTCTTTCCTTCTTATCCAGTTCCCTTTTACCATTACAGTGTAGGGCCAGCACCATGAGGCTGGATTTCTTTGGATCAAGGTATTAAGTCAAGCAGGTGATCAACCCACTGAGAGGATTAAAGAACATGATAGTAAAATTCATCATATGTTGGACATTGCACTTCACTTGCCCTCAGTGTGAGTCAGTCTTGTTTTCGGCACTTAGCCATTGTCCTGGGCAAGCTATTCAACTTTACAATCGGTGCCAACTAAAAGCTTGATGTGTCAATTGAAAATTGAGGTTCTCACTAGAACTCTTCAAAAAGTTCTAAAGTTGTTCATAATTTCACGCCCTCTTCAACACAGAAAAGGTCACATCAAAGGCAGAAATTGAAGATTCCATGCAATGTTCCATCTAATATTTTCTAGTCTATGTGCGTAAGTTTTTGGTTGTGCAAAGTTTGACTTCAATTAGATCTAGGAACTTTTTTTGGTTAATTTTGTGTGTGTTGTTGTTTTTCATTGGTGTGCACAGCCATTTCTCAACTGTGTGCACCTTTTCTCCCTGATGTGCACACAGCTTAGAGGGAACATTGATTCCACGTAAATCTTCAGGGCAGAGCCATGAAAAGTCTGAAAGGTCCAAAGAAAAAAAATTGGCACACATAGGATTTGAACCCCTAACCTCCGCATCCAGAGCTGAGTGGCTTTTCCACTGCATTAAGGATGCCTCCAATAGAATCCTCTATATATTCAAAATCTAGGGTGATATGAGAAACATGATTTGCAATTAATTTTGTCCAACTGATTACTGGCACCAAGTTCTATTTCTACATCTGGGTCAGGAGAAATGGAATAAAACATAAATTATGACATCTCTGTAAAATTGACAATTAACTTCAAGTTTGTTGACACTGTTCAAGAATTCATATTCCTTTTCATTGCTGAAATTTTGTAATTCCTTGGAGTTGTCATAAAAGACTGAAAATAATAATTGTCAGTCAAATTAACTCACTTAATACTGAGCTATTTTCCCACGCATAATCCCTTGGTTTTGTAAAAGATTCCACTAGCATTTAGAATGGATCATGCACACATCAAGTGATTAGCGAATGAAAAAACCAAAAAAAAACCCAAATCGTCATCCGGTGAGGGGTGCATGATAAAGTGAGATCTCCCGGTTCATAACAGATGCATGATAAACAAGACGTCAATGCTGACCTCAAATTTTCTCCCCCTTCTCCACACTCATGCTCTAGTTGTTTTGGTAGAGTCTCCACAAAACTGATCAGATGACAATGTCTGACAGCTGCCCACACCTCTTCATTGTTGTACTCATCAAATGGGTCAAGGTTATGACGGAGGGTTCCAGAAAATATCACAGGGTCCTTGGAAAGGGTATAGGAAAAATAAGAATATTGATCAGATATCTTTAAACCTTTTGGTGTAAGGTTTAGTTATGATTAATGAATTTACCCCTGTCATTACATCTTTTCTTTGGCACTAAACAACAGGGTAGATTTCCAATGAATACAGTAGACTACACTTAAGTTGAACTTGCTTGAGTTGATCTTCGGTTGAGTTGATTTTATTCTTTGGAACAAGTATTAAATTGGGATGTGTTGACTTCAACACAAGCATTGCAATTTACATCCCTGATCATTCAATGTCTATATGAAATAAAACAGATGAGTTGATTTTTGTTTCATTGTGATTCCAAGGTCGCACTAACTACAATGTGAAAATAGGCAACACGTTTGGATCATCTATTTTGTCATTTGACCCAAGCATCTTTCTTGTATTATGACAGACTTGCCACATAAAGGGTTTGATTACAATTATTCAGATTTTTAGGGTAAAAATTCAGGCATTATACAAATTGTTGGCAGTCAATGACCTCAATGAATTCCAATGGTTGTGTTGACTTCTGATGTGTTGATCTTTTTTTTCCAGTCCTCCAACAACGTCAACTTAAGTGTAGTCGACTGTAACAATACACACTCTCTGTTTAATTTGTCCAAATACAATCCTACTGTAAAGCCTTGTTATACCATCTCCCAATGGGCCACCATTCTCGCTTACTGCCTGCCACTAGCATAGCGTCATAGAGGCCCCCCTATGTAAACTAAAATAATATATCATATCTGAACCGTTTATACAGTCGATTACAAAATTACTACCACTGAACACACTATACCATAAGTTGCCTACACATTGGACACATCCTATGTACTTGCCAATCAGAAAGCAAGCTGAAATACTATGATAATCTCATCCAATTACAGGCCCATGGTGCTGAAACCCTGTCAGGGTCAGGGACGTCTGGGGCGGAAACCACCTGTGCCCTGATATACCTATGACTGCACTATATCATAGCATCGTTTTGTGTGTTTATCGTGTGTTATGTGACTTCAAAAAAAAAACCTACTCATAGAGGGCTGACTCTCTGGTCTCCCTCAGAAACCCCCACGCTAAAAATAGCTCCAATATTGTGATTGTTTGATGAAATTTGTTGTTGTTTAATTCTAATATTGTCACATTTAATTGTTTGCAGTGATCTATGCTAAAATTTTGCGTAAAATGTATTTACTTTGCTACATATATTTGGCACGAATCAAGCAGAAAACTATGAATACGTAAGGCAAGCTTGCCATTAGAGATTTGGATCACGTCCTTACAAAAATTGGGGAACAAAACAGGTTTATAGTCCATCTCTGATAGGACTTGATTCCATAAGAAATCCAAAGGGACTAAAAACTCAGAAAAAGTCCAAAGAAAACATACCCCCACATCATTGCCGGGATTCGAATCCAGGAACTTCTGCATGCAAGGCAAATGTGTTATGACAACCTCTCCCCCACCCCTCCTTTTTCATTCAGAGGAGAGTTTATTAAATGAAAAATGTGCAAAGTGCAACAGTAGGCAGATACACTTCTAGGCAAATTCAAAATGAGAATTTAGACTCCTATTCATGATTTCTATTTTGATCATCTTACATTGCTAGCATTTAGAATGACCTAGGTGATCCAATTTGTATTGGTATCAATCACAATATTTTTACTTTACTGAAGTTTATGTTTGTATTCAATGATGACCCCACACTCCCAGTCATTCACGCCATGCCGCTGCGGTCTGCTTCTCCCCATGGTATGAATCTGATAATTTGTTCACTCAAACCTTTTTTTATAATGCCATCCTCTTTATAACGCCGACATTCTTTTGGTCCCAGAGGTGGCGCTATAACAAGGCTTTACTGTATTAATGATTAACATGAAATGTAAAGAAAAATATTTGTCTTTAATTCACCTGAGGTAAAATGGTGATCTTAGACCTAAGGTCATGGAGTCCCAGAGCAGTAATATCCACGCCATCGATAAGAATGGTCCCACCAGCAGGTTCTATCAATCTGAATAAAGCTTGGGTGAGAGACGACTTGCCAGCACCAGTGCGACCAACAATACCCATCTACAAGGAAGACACGATAAAGAAAAGAGGGTTGTAGAAAGAGAGAGAGAGAGAGAGAGAGAGAGAGAGAGAGAGAGAGAGAGAGATGGAAGCAAATCTTTAAACTGATGTCTGTAAAAAATATTGTTCTCTATAAAATCCTACAAACAATAACTTCAATTTGTGTAAACAGTAAAGCAAATATTGGATCAGGTCTGGGGAGTAAACCATTTCATTTTGTCAATGATTTCAATTTCATTGATAAAAAGTTTAAAGTTAGTAGTTTTACACCCTTTTCGACACTTGAAAATTATTTCAGAGGTGGGACCTCCTGTTTATAGTCCATCTCCAACAGGACTTGAACATGCACGAAAAGAAGCCTTTTAAACTGTTTGACCTGATTGGGATTTGAACTGTGGACCTCTCGCTCGATCCATGAGCAAGTGCTTTAACACTGCACCCCAGAGGAGTCCCTTTTGTAGGTAGGTTCAAACTTTGAAATTCATTCTATTTTTCAACACTGAATGTTAATAAATTTGCATTTCACTGACTTTACTTAAAGCAACATGGGCCGGGGTTTGAGTCCCATTCTTGGCAAAGAAACTTCACCTCAATTGCCTAACTCGACCCAAGTGAGATTTTTACCTAAGACTGGAAAGTAATCTGCAATAGCTCAGTCTCCTATCCCAAACAATGACAAATTGTTACTTGTCCACTTCACCCTGCCAAAACTAGGTGAAGCACCGACACCACAAGCCTAAAGTCGTCGAAGGACATACTTATACAAATACACTCAGCATCACATTAGAAAATGCTCACCTTTTCCCTAGCCTGAACAGTAAAGCTGACATCCTTCAAGACCAGCTCTAGACCAGGTCTGTACCTTAAGGATAGGCGATCCACTTCCACACGTCCCTCCTCAGGCCATAGTAACGGCCTTTCAACATCCTCTATATACCATGGAGCCTAGTGTGGAAAGGTAATATAAAAGCAATTATAGAATTCACACATACCTTTCTTATACTGTCAGATTTAAGTCTCTATGGGTATCTAAAAGGTCTAAAGTTGTTAGTTTTATGCCCTTTCTGACACAGAAAGGTCAAATCAAAGGTGGTTCAACACAACTTGATTCACTATGAACCGAATGTAAACGTAACAAATTCAAGTGTTTCCAAGGCAATCTTCAAAGCATGAGATCTGAATTGTTTCATTTAGAATTTTAACTAGTGATTATAGTTCTGCCGATCTAGGGTTGAAGCAACTGGATAGACCCATCTCATTAACTTTTTGGAGAATCTTCCCTAAATCTTATTATGGGAACATCCATTTGGAGTATCTTTTCATGTGTATACCTGTACATTATTTCAACTTCAATTAGTGTGAACTCGGCTGTAACAGGGATTCCACTGCTCGTAAAGTTCCAATCCACCTAAGCTCAATACACAAACACCCACACACAAGCACTACACATACACACACCCCATTCGCGAAGACACGATTGGCATTGTCTCAGTGCTGTACTGTAATGAGGTCAAAAGAGAGTCTAATTGGGGTTAGGGCAAGAGGGGGAGGGGAGGGCTGGATTAGCATGCGGTGCGGCTGTCACTGGCTAGACACAGTATATAGTGTATTGAAGGCTCAAATCAAAACTAGGTAGTGTCCCATAATTTTGGATATAACAGGACTTGCTTATAACAGTAAAAAAACCTGCCGGTCCCATCAGTCCTGTTATATCCAAGTTTGACAGTAAATCATTTCAATCTATGTCATTTAAATCCTCAGTATTCCTTCCTTGTTCTTTATTTTGGATATTAATAGATTATTGAAACATATTCTGTTTTCTTTCTTTTAGATAGAGGATGAGACTTGATTGTATTTATTTGTCTTGGGGAGGGGTCCTTGTCTTCTGCATTTTAAAAATCTCTGGTCTGAGAAAAAGGATACAAACCCCAGACTGGGATCATTGCTCATCATCTGATTCTTTTCAAATCCTATATAAGCGTGCTATAGTTTTCACCTCCCGTGGACCCCAGCATCAAGAGGAAAGTGACTTAACCACTGTTCTAGAAATGCCCCCTCTCCCTGTTTGGTTATCGATTTCTCAACGAAATGTTGGGAAAAATAAAGTAATAATTATACCAAAGAAAGGAAATTTTTGTAACCATACACACTAGAGGGATATAAAATAAATACAAACTCACCTCCACATCCACTTCAGAGTACTCCTTGATTCTTTCAACAGCAACGATATTGGTCTCTAGTTCACTTGTCATACGTACCATCCAGTTCAATTCAGAAGTCAGCTAAAGTGGATAAGAGCGGAAATTTATATGTGAAATGATGATGATAATAAAGATAACACTATCGTTGTCAAGCAACAATGCTACGTATGATTTTGTATGCATGTGAGATATGTCAAAAAATATACCAAATATCAAACGTCCCACGTCCACCCGTTGTGTTAGTGTATCACCGTTCATAGTCTAGTTTGGTAGCACGCTAGTGTTGTGACAATGGTTATGAATATGATATGAATATGAACAGTGCTTATAGTATCAATGTATGGATTGAAATTGATTACAACTATTGATGATTCAAGTCTTGTTGCACTTGACCAGCCGGAGATAAATGATAGGTCCATTGCCTAGGCTCTCTCATATGCCTATAGTCAAGGTCAAGGCCATATGTACAACTCAAATCTCTCCCCGTATGAAAGGAGACCTCTTGTAACATCAAAATCTAACTGTGACAGTAACCATAACAACAGTCAGCAGAAAACCAAGGCTATTTGATGAGAGAGGGTTAAGCCTAGCTACGACTACGACCATTCCAGTACTGATGAGTGTGTGGCTAGGCTCCATCCAACAGTATTGACAATATTGCTTGCCATATATCAGTTAGGTATTTGTTTTAGGCTCCTTTATTTTATTTGTATTTTTACTAATTGGACCACTGTTCTTTTGGTCCATTTTAAAGTTCTATGAACAGCCAAACAAGAAATTGAACAAGCGATGTTCAAAACAAACAAGATGACTGCTGAAGTAGGAAAAAGGCATGCAGTCAATAGTGAAAAATGTCAAGTCTGGAAATCCAAAACACAAACACAATAGCAAAACAGTCGGCTCAGCTTACACATCCCACTACCACAGGTTGCAAAGAGTGTCATAAATTCCCATCAAATTCATAAAAGTGGAATGAGCTCTGGCCCGACTTCACTTCACAGCATCTGTCAGCCATGGGTGATATATATATATATAGTTTGTTGCATATATATATATGCAACAAACTATTGATTTAACGATGGGTGTCTTATGTGCATAATCAGCATCTATTTAAAGTAACACTAACAGGAGATACACAGAAAACAACTGCTAATTAATTATTGAGTATACCTCCATTGCATAATTAATAAGGAGCCCCATGACACCAGCAGATACAGAGGCTCTGGTTGACACAGCAATGAGAGTTGTGAGCAGTACAACTATATCTCCTACTAAGTCAAGACGTGTGCTAAGCCACCTGCAAAGAAATTGTCTTATGTGAATGCTCCCATATTGAAAACAACAATATTCGTTCAAGATGAATATTGGACAAATAGATAGTTTAGCGTCTAACCACCAATGCTTTCCTATGAAAGATATCAAAAGTTAATATTACATTGGTAATGATCTTTTGGCAAGAAAAGTATTATTAGTATTATGGTACAACAAAGGATATGAGCATTAGACATGTTTATATTGCGTTCATGACTTCTTGCTCATGTGAAGGGTTAAAAACAATGGTGATGAATTCTTTAAATCAAGATTGATTAAGTCTGTTAACTTTTCATATATGCTTTGGACTGGCAACAATACTTTCTAAGGCAAGACCTATGAAACATCTCTCTCAGACAATAATTTTCATGAGTATACCAGAATATTCAGGTACAGTCGACTCCGCTTAATCGCAATCCGCTTAATCGTAAAATTTCCTAGGAAACAGGATTAATTCTATATAAAAGTCACTGGTTAATCGCAACTCACTTTGGATAATCGCAAAATTGGCGACACCCGGGGACACCTTGCCTCACATTTTCGGTCGGCTTTCTCACATTGCTAAACGATGATCGCATGTCTCCCTTGTCATTAGCTAACAACTGTAACAATGCAATAGCCTTACACTGATTGGGGGTCAAGCAGACAGCTGCAACTGCCTTTGTTAAATCATTATGTGGTGCCCGTACCCTGCCCCACAAGGAATGACAACATGCATTGTCTATACAGTCAAGCACAAACAATCGCTACATCTTGTCACTGGAGAGATGAGTCATGGCTCACAGACCTTTAGCGACTGGCTATTGGATCGTCTTTGATTACACAATCCAAAAAGTTTCGGACTCCTTGTGAGTGAGGACAAATCTAACAAAAGCAAGGGTGGCTATAATCTTGTGTCTGTGAACTCTTTGATTTCTGTCACCTGTGACAGAAAATAATTTTTTTTAACCCACCAAAAAACCAAAAAAACCCAACTTTGTAATGAGGCCATGACATGTTCATGACAGTCCAAAGTCTATGAAACTTAGAGGGCAAAGATATCTATGCAAAAAAGAGAGAATAAATACTGCAACAGACATACCTAGTTATCAAGTAGTGACATGATGCTAAATTACTGGGCCCAGGGCCAGTTTCAGTTAATCGCAAAAGATTTCCCGCTCCCGTCGTATTGCAATTAAGCGGAGTTGACTGTACAAGACTTATCTGAAGACTACAGAGCCCATTCCTACTAGGTTTTTGATTTATCAAACATTATTTTCTCCATGTTGCTTATGTATATGAGATAATTGCAGCAATTTGTTCCAGTTTATAACACATTTCTTCACCTGTTGCAACTAAAGTTGAAATATGTAAACGTTTGGTATGTGTCCACCCTGTCTTCTGATTCTTGCACAAATCTTTTCTGGGCTTCAAATGCCCTTATGACAGGGGCTCCGGTCAGGGTTTCACTAAAGTGGTTGAAGATGGGAGATTTGGACTTTGCACTTAATCTTTTCAGCTGACGAGATGAGGCAATGTAAAACCTCTGAAAAGTAAAGAATAACAAAAAGTGGACACATTAGTTTTCATTGTTTTCATTGATCTTTAACAGAGCATTAATGTCCTTTAAAATGGCTAGGTCAAAGATTGTTTTTTTTTCGGAGATAATAGGACAGGAAGAATAAATATGGCAAATTTTATCAAAGGGATACTTGAAAGTATAAATATATCATCCAATGCTTTATACCAAAGACTAACCTGAAAAAAAAAATAGAAAATCATGAGCGGCAAGATGAAGGCTGTAAAGATGGGCGTGCCATATGAGATGATGATAATACTGGACAATACTGTAAGCACGCCATCCATCCACATATTAAACGACAATGGCAAGTCTACATCTACTTCATTCAAATCTTTGGAAAAACGGTTGACAATACGGCCAATGGGAGTTGTGTCAAAAAATGACATTGGGGCGTGAAGGATTCGAGACAGCATGGATTGGTGCACAATACGAGACACATGCACAGCACGGTAATTCCACAGAAAGGCTCTCACTAACACAACAAAGGCTGAAATAGAAAAGATAGACAAACAAAACATTCAATTCCGTACCACCTCCAAATATGTTTTTCTATTAGAACAAATAGAAGTGATAAACAAACAAAATATTCAATTCAGGACCACTTCCAATTTGTTTTTCTATTATAACACAGCAAATGATGAAATAGAAATGATAGACAAACAAAATATTCAATTCAGGACCACTTCCAATTTGTTTTTCTATCATAACACAGCAAATGCTGAAATAGAAATGATAGACAAACAAAATATTCAATTCAGGACCACTTCCAATTTGTTTTTCAAGTAGGACCTCAAATAAATAATATCATAATATGCAATGGGTGGTATAGTTTAAAATCTGTGGTGCAGATAGATCTTAAGCTTGGTTTAATTAAGGGCAAATTTCATAACTGATAAGAATACATATAGCAGTAAACATCAACTTTTCAATGCTATTATAAATCTAACACAGAGCCTCTCAAAATTATTTTCATACATAACGCGCCATTTAAAATGTCTTACTTTGGACAATTCCGAAGACACCATAGATGGTTAAATAAAAGTTATTCCTGTTCATTCTCTCTGAACTGTCACTAGGAAGTTGTGTAAAATTTCCTAGTTTATCATCATCAGTCCATGTAGTAAGCCAAAGATTAGAACCCATTCCAGTTCCAATGTAGATCAGGTAGGAAAAAAAAATGATGAACAGGTAGCCATAACCAATGGACTTTCCATAACTTTTCACTACTGACCACTTGACCTGTAACAGAAATGAGTTTATACTTTAGATGACCTGTAATAGAAATAAGCTTATGTTTTAGATGACCTGTGATAGAAATGAGCTCATTATGAATGAAGAGGACCTTTCTTGTTTCAATGCTCCAACTGTGACGCCTCAGCTGCTTTTCTAATCTTTGCTGTTAGTTCTTGCCAGTGTTTTGTCTTACACAATTGAGTGTATGAAGGCAAAGTCTTCTTTGGAGTGGAGTTTCAGTGTTTTGTTGAGACGGGCAAGGTCTCTGTTCATGACTGTGTGTATTGTTGTCACTGGTCTTCCTTTGAATCTGTCGGCAGGTTTTCTGAAAAATGATGTCCTAGCTTTATAGGCTGGTATTTCTATGTCTCTTCATAATATGTGTCCAAATAGTCGCCATTTGCTTTCCAGTGTGTAGAGAAACAAAGGCCTTTCATTGCAGTTTATGTATAACGATTTGTTTGTGGGGTATCTTATGTTGAGAATCCTTCAGAGTTGTTATCTGTGGAAAGCATTTAGTATCTGTTCTTCACTTTGTGTTAGGGCCCATATATCCCTCAGTTGTATGTCAATACTGATTTTACAAGGTTCTTATAGAGCTTTAGCTTAGATTTCTTTTTGATTATCTTTTCCCATGTCCAAATGTTGGAGATTTTGTGAAGGGCGACCATGGAAAGTTGTTTCTCCGTTCTTTACCTTCTTTGTTTTCTATTAGCGAGCCTACTTTTTTGGTTGTTTTCCAGTTGGTGTTATTTCTTGTGAGGGTTGTATGCTCAGTTCTACATTGGCCTGAGCTAAATTCAAATCTGGATAACCAGTTACTGCTCTTGACTTGGACACCCAGTTCAATGGGTCAACCCATTTTTGACCCGTTTCATGACTCGCTTGTCCCAAACCCAGACTGGATGCGTTGAGAAAAAAAAGGGGAATAACAAGTGACAATGTATCAACAAGTTATCTCCCTTGATATTTTTGACATCAACATTTAAGGACCTCCCCGGGGGCGGGGTTTGTTGAATGACAGTTATATTTCTCATTTTATTGGCTGATACGTGAAGCTGTGTGGTCACAGACATAAATTCGGCAACTCAGAAGACGAATCAGAGCGATCAGGCCGATAGGTGATTGGCGAGCAGAGCAATCAGGCAAAAGGTGATAGGCGAGGACACAAAATGGAATTATCCGGCCTTCGCGTGACCCGTGGTAGTGGGCATCATCGGAAAAAGATGTCCGCTGGGAACGAAAGGTAGCAGATTTCGGAATTTTCTGCTCAGCACAGGACACGGGTTAACACTTAAATCAAATTTCCAGTTCATGTCAGTATGCCAATTTAAGTCAAGTTTCAAGTCCCGGTCTATTATGCCACCCTGACTTTTTGTGTGAAATCTTTCAATAATATTAGAAAAGAAATAGCAAATTCTCCTAGCTTTTATTCTCAGCACAGGCCCAGGTTTTGGAGGTCATATTCCATACATCAAGCAGTAGACAATTTTTCACATCAGTACACTTGAATCAATAGGGGAAACGCAAAATATATCTTTTTTATCATGTTGTCATGGCAATGCCGCCATCTCTGATTTGACTAATTTCAAAAGGACTATTTTCAAAACACATAGGCTCAGCAATTTTTGCCACACATGACTGAAAACTTGCCTGCAAGTATTCCAAGTTACTGTCTACAGTGAAATTAATTGCTTTTTCCTGATATCTTCATAGTGTCTATTCAATGATGAAATATAGAAAGTGTAAACAAACTGTCAGCCACACTAGGTCATAAGTGAAGAAGTAGATAGGAAATAACTGGCAAAAAATCATATTTTAGAAAATCACATTTTGAAGTTTTTTCATCAATACGAACAACATTTGAGCCCATATATATGATGATAAAAATTCATTTCACAGATCAAATCATAAGAAAACAGTTATTTTGTTGTTCACTTACTGATCCAGTTTGCACAGTTTCCTCCTCTATCAAACCACCATCTACAAAGACAATGGAAGCTTCTTTTTCCTCAGTTTTCTTTAAATCCAGACTTTTTTCCAGCCTGTATCACATAAAATAGGAGAAAGAGTCTTTATGCGATGCAAAAGATAAAGCCCAATAAAGCCTATGGCTGTGTTCTACCCTTGAATTTATAATAAAAATACTGTTCAGGAAAATATTTGTGTTTTAAATAAAACTCTCTTGTTCTGTGAAGATTATTTTGTATAAAATTTGCAACCATTTGTTATCGGTCTTCAACCATTTTGTAGCAGTGGTTGTAGTAATCAAACTGTCACAATATGGACAAATTTGGCACATAAAACACATATTTCAACTTGCACAATGATTCATTTTTACATTAATTTGTAATCTGATTAAACTAATAGTAATAGGACTAAATTTCTCCATTATTAACAGCCACCACTGTTTTTGAAAATTCTTAATTACAACGTGAAGAAGCCAAATATTCCTTTAAAGTGAATGAATTTGTAGACATTTTTCAAATCTTAAATAACAACATGTGAAAAAATGCATTGTGTTTGTTTACAATAAAACGTTACGATAACCTTTAAAAAGTTGTTATTGCACTAATAGTCACCCACTGAGTAAGCATGAAATAATAATATAACATAAACAATATAATAAAACATAAATGGAAAACCAACGTTTTAGAAAGCTGACGCATAATTTCCTGCTGTGGTTCTGAGCTACCATCACTATCTTTATCCATTGTTTCCGATAAAGTTCTTAATAAAGTCCTTTTCATCTCTAGGTCTGAAAAATTTTCAGAGGAGAATAATAGTTATTGAAATGACTGTTAGCATTATATCAGCTATTTGTTTGTCAGACATTCACAATAAAAATAAAATAATATAGTTTATTTCTTGTGCACATTATTCCATACTTAATAGCTCAAGGCGTATGACACACAAATATGGGCAGTGACGAGCAATGTTTACAAAATATGAAGTTAAAACATACTATACTATAAACTATATCAACGTACGTCACATAAATATGTCGCACAAAGTAATGACAAAAGCATGTGAAAATGGATCACGAACTATCAAGACATTTGCAAATGATAAAAGTTTTCAACCTCTTTTTAAAAATCACCTCGTCTGTTATATGTTTTAAGCTTTCAGGCAAAGAGTTACAAACTGCAGGGCCAAAGTGACTAAATGCTCTATCAGAAAATTTCTTTGTGTCTCTAAAAGGAAATAATTTTGGCACTAAATCTTAAATTACGTTGAGGTACATAAACTTTGATCATATTTCTAAGGTAACACAGTGCTTTATCATTTATACATTTATGAGCTAAAAGAGCTACTTTATAAAATATTCTTTCCATTATGGGCAGCCAGTGAAGATCAAGGAGCAATGGTATATCTATGTTGACGTTGAAGTTTATTCAAACGGTACATTGGCAAACCAGAAAAAAGAGAATTGCAATAGTCGATTCTAGAAAATTTGAAAGAAGAAATTAAAGTTTTCATGGAAGTGGGGTTTAAAAACTTAGATTCTACGAAGCTCACAAAATAGACCTTTGCATACATTGTTTAAATGTCTTTCCATAGATAACTTACAGTAAAAAAAGAAACCAAGGTTCTTTGTGTCACAGGTGAAATATACTCTTTCCCTATCAATTTCTAATAACAAATTCTGATGCAAGTTATGATCACAGTGTAACAGCTTCCAAAAACGACATTGTACAACACTGTGCCGAATTCTTGGCCTAAGCATTTGTTTAGTTGTGAACCGTGACGGGTTGACCTCAAGCTCAAAACAGTCATTCCCTCATGTAATACCATACAGGATGCTTTAATTTCGAGTCTGGTAAAATCAATAGTAATGTTGCATTCATTCCATTCACTCTCACTCATCTTGTAAACATTCAACACACTTTTCTTCACTTGGATATATTTGTGGATTTCTTTTTCATCTTTGTGTGTGGATTTCATTGATAGACTGCATGAAGTGTTTGTGTTATTTCTACTTCAAATGGTCTCTGTTAAATTTAGGAAAAAATATCCCCTTTAAAAACAATTCAAACCTCAGCTTTGTAACTTCCAATCTTCTTTAAACATATATCAGTGCAATCTCAAGTCTTGGGAGTTGGGTCAGATTAGATTTGCCAGGAAATTAAAGGCACGCTCTTTCATTGGTGTGACAGGGACACCAAACATTTTGGATATAACCCTTCCTCAGCCACCAAATATAATTCATCTGTCTGTATTACATACACAATCTACTGACTGATGCTCAATATCTGATAAGCCTTCATGGTCAGACAATTTCATACCAAATACAAGTAGCTGCTATCAAAAGACAGACACTTAGAGATGGGAGTCCACAGGAGTGCAAAGGAGGGGAATACCACAAACAACATGAGGTTGATGTGAAAGAAACATGAAACCAGCTGGAGAAGCTCAGGATATGGATGAAATGGTGTTGATGACCTAATCCTACACAGGGAGGCGCCGATAGTGTAATGCATGGTTAGCATGCTGAATTGTTCAGCAAAGTCAAGCATCGGTGGTCGTGGTTAGACACTTTATCTGATTATCTTACTCAACTCAGGTGTAATTAGATACCCAACCAAGGGCTGCAAATGGAGCTGAGAAGGATTTCAAAATGTTATAACCTGCCATGGTTAAACAAAACCTTGCAATGCATAGATAAACTTTGTGGATAATATGTGCTATATACGTCTTCTTTCTTTCTTTCTTATCCAGTTCCCTTTTACCGTTACAGTGTGTAGGGCCAGCACTACGAGGCTGGATTTCTGTGGATCAAGATATTAAGCCAAGCATGTAATCAACCCACTGTGACTGCTATATAAGTGTTCTCTTTAATTGCTTTGTTTTTTTACAACACTCACATTCATCATCATCTTCATCCTCCTCTTGCCCATCTTTCTGTGTGAGGAAACTTGTGATCAGCTGAGCAAAACCTCCTTTGTGGGACAGCAAGTCTTCATAGTGGCCAATTTCAGACACTTGACCATTGGCCATTACAATGACTTGGTCAGTATGGGGCAGCCAGTGAAGGCCGTGGGTCACTAACACTCTCACCTGGTAGGTACACACATCAAAACAGTCACATGATAACAATTGAAAAGCGGTACAACATTTTCATTAGAGTAGAGGATCACACTGGATTTTTAGGTTCAGCAGATAATCTGGACTGAGCTAGATTACCACATTGATGATTTCTGAGTAATGGTGGGGCTCACAATCAAGTATATGTGATACCAACCAATGCCACATACAACTTTATGAGATCCTCCAACTGTAGCCAATAATGTGTATGAATATTCCAGTAAGTCTTTGATGGTATAAGTTCTTGAAATCAAGAAGAGTTTTTGTGATCACCCTGGTATATGCTATAAGCGAACAGGTGGAACTACTTTAATCGGAACTTTGACTATTTGGCTAACCTGTTTTGCCCTTTTGACCGTAAAATGAAATTTGATATTTTGAATATTTTTTAACAAGACATAGGCAACAAATTCCAAAATACAAAAACAATTCAAAATGGTGGCAAGACGTTTGCATGACTGTTTGGTTCATTGTTATTAGACATCAATTGGTTGCTCTAAATTTAGGCTGTTTGTACTTTTTTCCGTCAATGTCACGATTTGAAGGGTCATTTTCTTCCGTAATTCAACTATTCATAAAAAAAATAAAGGTTATAATCATACAAATATTTTACTTTCATTGTAAATGATGAAGACTTGGATATCTATAAGAACAAAACTAAAGTATGTAAGTAAACTGACAGGAATTATTTTACAAAGGTACAAAATTGTGTGTCTCAGAGTGTGCCTCGTCACCAAAAAGTTGCGTCATCAATGAGTTAAAAAAGACTAACCTTTCCAGCCAATAAGCCAGTGTTTGAAAGAACCTGATTAAAGATGTGCTTGCCAACATGGGAGTCTACAGCACTCAATGGGTCATCCAAAAGGTAAATATCAGACTGGGAGTAGACAGCCCTGGCTAAAGACACACGCTGCTTTTGTCCCCCTGACAGGTTTATACCCTGTAAGTGTAATAAACAATTATATTAATATGTCAGGAAGCCGCAGTGTCATAGTTGATAACTTAATTAGCGTTTGGTGTTTGGAAAAACAACTTGTTTTCTTATCCATGAGTAGCATGGGATGATGTTATATAGCCCATGTCTAAAGGGTACTTTGTTATCAAAAGAAAAACCATTGTGAGATAATTAACCAAGGGCTTGTAATGTCAGCATTGGCTAATCATTTGACCAAGATTGCGACACATTGTTTGGTGGCAGCCCAAAATCTTATACCACCCCCACCACCACAATACCCCCAACAATAATAACAGTATAACAAGGCAATTCTGTATGTCAGACATTTCAGAGTGTATTAAGGTGTTTCAAGTTAAAAGTTAAAGTTTTTGAGCAAAAGTAAAACCTATGGTGAGGTAACCACACATGTATAGCAAGAACCTAAAAAGTCAAAATTGTGGTAGTAATGTGTCAAAAACCACTGCGTCACAGACAGACAAAATGTCAACCTGAGGTTTCAGGTAGTGTTATTTATAGGTAAAATGCTCAAGTACCAGTATTCACTGCTTTCTTTCTTCTTCTTTCTTATCTAGTTTTCTTTTATCATTACAGTGTATGCCAGCACTTTGAGGCTGGATTTCTCTAGATCGAGATATTAAGCCAAACAGGTGATCAACCCACTGTGACCTTTGTGGTAGGATTAATTTTGATCGGACAGCGGGCACAAGCACTAAATAGAGCATTCAGATAGATTTTTTATTATGGCCAATCTATTGAGCGTCATAGACAGACATAAAAAACGTCACAGACAGACACCTGTGAATTATACCGAAATAAAAAGCCATGGAAATCAATTTCATTATTTGTATCATGTTTTTGATAAACTATTTGGTATGAGAGAAAATTTTGTGGAATAAATTATCATTTTTTTACATACAAACAAGGACGGATTTTAATCTTATAATGGAAAAACTGGTAAGAAAAATACATCTGTATGAATTAATGCTTTCAAAGAAATACATTAAACCCAGATAATTTCAAACCTTCCTGTGGCCTTAAAATGCAAAATAAGACTAATTTCAGTAGTAATAGGCTAATAACAGCACATGATAATGAACAGTATGAACATAATTGATGTAGAAAAAAATAAATAGAAAGAGGGAGGAAAAAAAAAGAAGCAAGTCAAATTTACAAATTGTCCAAATCATTTTATCAGAACGATTCAATATCTTTTAACTAAGGGAGAGTGAATTTGAGAATGCCGTCTGGAAAATATGCAAGGTAATGAACTTTATCAGGTCATCAATTTTTGGCCATTTGAAAAGTGAGTTACCACCAATAGTGACTTTGTGCAGGAATTTCATTTTATAGAAACCAGTCCTCTCTCTTTGTAGAATATATCTAATGTAATATCTGTTGACATAATCTACTGCAAAACATTTTCCAAAAGTTTTGGGATATTAGATTTGTTATTTTAGATATTAGCTGTTCAACATCAACTGAAGAACTAGTTCCAGTAATCTGAACTGACACTTCAAAATTTTGAGTATAAGAAAAAAAATCAATGGAGAAAAAGGTAATCTTTCTCATTTGTGGCAAGGGGGCTGTTGTTGTGGACGCAAACAAAGAATCTAGAATGGTATTAAATAGTCCTGATAATAAATTGGCCAGGTGAACTTTCAGTGGTCAGAGCATCACAGTCACAGACAGCCAGCCCTCTAAGTAATGCTTTCCAACCCAGAAGGAAAAGCATTTTCAGCAGAGCCACTTTCTCTGAATGAGGTTTTATCTTCAATATATTACCACAATGATTTGTCAGAGAAGTTTTATACCAATTGAGACATCTTTTTTAATGATTTGGTCATTTGATACCAATCTGAGTTAAAATTGAATTTAAATGATAAAAAATGAGTTAACTGATTATAGTGTGGTAACAAGTTATAGAGTTCACTTATTAAGGTCAACTTTTGAAATAAGAGCCTTCGATCATCCCTTAAACAGGTAAAATAAGTGAAATAGTTTAAACTGCAACTTGAATTTTTACCTACGAGGTTGACATTTCCACAAAATTGCCCAACAACAAACAGTGAAAAGAACAAAAAGAGGCTTTACCTTTTCTCCAATCTCAGTCTGGTCACCATCTGGCAACGTTTGAAGATCAGGACCAAGAGCACAGGCCTCCACACACTGGTTATAGAATTCTGGGTCGTAGTCTTTACCAAACAGAATGTTATTTCTCAGTGTGTTGTTCTGTATCCAGGCTTGTTGGGGAACATAGGAAACGCTGCCCTAAGTGATGAATAGATTATTCTGATATGATAAATCCTATAACAGATTAAAAAAGAATGAAAATGAAAAGCTTGAAATAATACATGACGAATTTGCCTTGCTATGAAAGTGTGCACAAACTTCACACCAAACACCAAGAACTGATCAATAGAGAAAGAAGTAACACAGTTGAAGCAAGTAAGAATCAAGGATAAAGTTTGATTATAATTAAGCCTGTTGTGACTGAAAAGAAAATAGAACAAAAACGTATACTCACCCTAATCACAACTGTTCCTTTCACTTTCATTATTTCTCCCAGCATGGCAGACAACAGAGAGGATTTACCAGAGCCCACGGCACCAACCACGGCCACCAGGCTTCGGTCTGGAATTGTCACGTTGATTCTGGGGACAAGTTGAAAACATCTATTCAACATTAAACTCTCGAGATCCTTGGAGATCATGCTAGGGTAGGGAAGCAAACTGTTGTATCTCAAGAATTGGTATTTCTCAGGAGCTAAAAAAGAAACTGATTTTCTCAAAAACTATGCATAATATTATTCCCATATTTGGCATGAAACACTTAATTTTTATTATGAAATAGGTCACACAATCAAATCCTGTTGAATTCAAGTTGTTTTGCTAGAAATTGACAAACAACCCGTTGCCATGCAAACTATGGTAGCTTGAGATACAATAGTTTGCTTCTCTACACTCAAATAGCGACAGAGATTATACAGGTCTCAATGTTTTAAACAACATCCAATTGTAAAAATGGTCTCTATGCCTTATGCCTCTGGTTTGTTTGATAGAACAACATTAACAATATCATGTCCGGACAACAACCAGACTAAAATCATACATCTCAAAAGTTAGATCTAAAATGATGCGGATAAAAAAGATGTACAAAGTGAAAGAATACCCTTAAACTTTTTGAAACAATTCAGTTCATCTCTTACCTCTTAAAAACAGAATTTATGCTCATCAACTTGCTTCTGAGATTAAACCAAGAAAAGACAGAGAAAGAAAAAAACACCAAATACTTACTTTTGCAGTGTGCTTTGCCCACTTTCTGAACTCCAAGAGAAAGTCCCATTATTGATTGAGATAGGTGCACCTTGAGAAAACAGAAGATATAGAACATGTAATTCTAATGTTCATTACACACTATTTCTCCCTGTTTTTTTTTTAGATACAGAATTTAGAGTGTATTGGGAAAAAATGAGCAAACTTAAATGATATTGCCTCACTTAAATGAGATGTAAAATGGATGCTGAAGAGAGTTGGGGAAGACAGATAGACCAACATCTTACCCAAAGAGTGTAATATTGGAGTGATGTGGCTGAGTGGTAATAATTTTCACTCTGAGTCCTATCACTACTATCACTATCAAAATCAACACAATCGAGGCTGCTGTCAGGATAGTAAATCAATTGAAGGGGAGCAGGCACAAGAAAAGTATCAAGCCAGGTTAGAAAATGTTAAAGTGCCAGAAAAATAGCCATAGAGAAAAGTGGAATGTCGACAGAAGGAATCAAACCCACACCAAGGCGTATGACAACACAGCCTAGCTGAAGACAGAGGCCACGCTCTAACCAACTGAGCTAATTAGCATTTTCAAAACCTGCTTGGCAGGATAGTGTTTGTTTGATACCAATTCACCCTCATCGGATAAATCAATTTAGGGATTTAGGGATGAAATTTATTTTTCCGATGAGGGTGAATTGGTATCAAACAAACACTATCCTGATAAGCAGGTTTTGAAAATGCTAATTTAACTCAGTTGGTTAGAGCGTGGCCTTTGTCTTCAGCTAGGCTGTGTTGTCATACGACTCGGTGTGGGTTCGATTCCTCTATTTGGTATATAGGCAAGGCATTATCTCTCCCCTCCACCACGTTCCTTGTTCAGGCTTAAGGATCTTAGTTGTCTAAGAGACAGCCTGGTATTCTGGCATTATAAGTTCAATGAAGCTTTGAAAGGAAACCTGGATGTTGTATTGAACACATAACCCTAGAATCTACTATATTTTGTGATATCCCTCACCCCTCAGACTCTATCTTTTTTAAGTGGAGCTAATAATACTTACTGGCATTTTCATCCTTAGTCACAATGTCTTCATCTAAATCATCCTGGTGTAAATATCTTTCAATTCTTCTTGCTGATATCAGAGCCTTAGAAATACATTTAAATGAAAAAACATAAGTAAATGGTATTTTAATATTACTAGATTTAACTATTTTTCTGCCAACTACCAACCCATTGATAATGAAGCAAGGCACAATTTCACCAACTACCAATGCATCGGAAGTCTGCACACCTGTATGCTTGGCTATCAAATACATTTGGCAAATTTCCATTTAAAAATTGGCAAAATTTGGTACAATGAACTGTTGGCTATATCATGGGCAAATTATGAAATATATGCTAATTTCCCTTCTTCTTATTTTCTTTATGTATAAACAGAGGATAAGCACAACCAATGTGATAAAACCTAAAAGAATTTGAATCCCAAACCCCTGCATTTAGAGGGGAGTGCATGATATAACCAAAAATGATTTAATATATAACATAAACGACTCAGCGTTTTTCACTATATAACGAGTGAGGACAATTTAAGAGTTGTCTCCCCTGAATTGGCTAGTATATTTCACTCAAAGGTGCCTCACTTCTAAACACAAAAGTTTAGGAATCTTCCAATTTCAATAAATGGTAAGAGCAAAGCATTCTTAATCAACCATCAGCAAACAAAGGGACATCACTCTCCTGCTGACCTCGGTAAAATTGCTTGAGTCGTTTATCTGACTCGATGATGGAAGAGTATGTTATATCTTTAAAAGATAATCTCCATTAGTGGTAAGCTGTCTAGACCGACATTTTCTATTCCAATGATAACATAATAGGGGTACAGGAAGAAAGAGAGGAAAACGTTTCTACGTTTTTTTTCCTCTTTGTAGTGTGAGGAGAAATTTGGCATGTCATCAAAGGAAAGAAAAGGAATTATGAAATCAATATATAATGTATTCTGTGTGTAAATATTGGGGGATGAAAGTAATTTTCCCCTGCGTTTTGCATGCTCCCATGTCATCTAAAAAAATTGTGCAGTAAATTCTCTAATATCAATTCAGTTTATTCCAAAGAGTTTATAAATAGAACTTAGAACTAGAGAGCGCAGAGAGTCACGTTTCAGGTGCCAAATTCGAGATAACTCGCATGAAGTATAAATGAATGCGTAAGAAGGACGGGCGACAACTCGCATAAGGTAAACATGAAATTCGTACATATCATTTAGTGGCAAAACCCTTTGTTCAATTTAGCATGCCACACCAATAGGCTTTGTGAGGAACTGCTCCTTCTAGAAGTTCTATTTATAAACTCTTTGGTTTAATCCTATAAAGTGGAAAAGGGTCCTCGATAAAAATACACCAGCAAATGACTTGCTTACTGTTTACTGATGATTTTCAGTTCAGATACCAAGGTACAAATGTAGAAGCACAATTAAATTTTGATTCTCTTAAATCAATACATTACTTGCTAGTAACAGATTTTCATCGTATAGCAGAAAAGTGGCCGCATGAACGTGTCTGTCCTATTTGTAAAAATCAAGAAGTATGAATAAACACCTCCTGTTAAACAGCAATTCTTGATTATCGCCTGCTTTTCACTATAATACAGAACTAATAATTTGTTCACTCAAAACCTTTTTTCATAACGCCATTATCTTTATAATGCTAACTTTCCTTTGGTCTGAGAGTTGGAGGTATAATGAGGTTTCACTGTACATGTATGACAAGTGGGAAGAATGGTCAACATTTACTAAACAACAAGCATATTTTGACTACTGGTGAAACAAGGGCAACTCTTCTTTGAAGGCAATTTTTAGCTGTACTGTATTAGAGTGTTATTTTGCACTTATGTTGCGGCTGCTCTTTGATGAGGACACAATGTAATTTATTACAGTACAGCCGCGCTCCTGATGGACAGTTAATTCTGCTTTTCGCAGTTTACATACTAGCTCCAGACATAATCTGGGATCATTTGGTTATTATTGTTGTGTGAAGTAATATCTTTTAAAATTCATAGGGTTAATTTTTATAAGAAGGGCGTAAAAATAAAAAACGTAGAACTTCCTAAATGTAAAGACTGATTTTCCTTGTTGAATAGCCAAAATAATATGACTTATTCATTTCTTTTTTTTCTTTTAAAGATAACACAAGATTAAAAGACATTTTGATACAAACTTGTACATAGCCTGTTATATTCACCCATATTTACAATTTGAAGCCTTTAGTGAGACAAAAGATATGAGTCATATACTTTACCAGAATACCCTTTGTGAAAATCATTGGAGCAAAATTGATGGCAAACTTGATAATGTTAAACAGGGAAATGGCTACAAAGGCTCTTTTTGGGTCCAGGTAGTGGTCATCACTGACATACACATAGGTCAGGAAAGTGAGTAATGATACCTGATTGTGGAAAAAAAATAAAATTAGTTGATTGTATAATATAGGCCTTTCCAAAATTAGGAACAAAGAGAATATATATTATATATAGATCATGTTACTGGCAAAGTATAGAATTTAAGCATTCTATAGAATGCCAAGTATGAAATAACATAATTGTAAAGGTTTCTTTCTATTGCTTAATCTTGACAATCAGACAAGAACTATAAAAAAGTAAAAAATCCCCAACATGAGATTAAATATACTGATCAAAGCATCCGAATGATTTCAGAACTCATCTTGATACCCACTTGCATTAATTGCCAAGGGCTATAAATGAGTGCAATTTGAAGTGTTTCATGGCCTAAAAAAGGGGTTCGGGTGTCTAAAAAGATGGTCATGCAATTTCCCTATTTTTTGCATAAAAAGTTTGCATATAAGGTGAGACAGATCAATTGCCTTAAACCCTGCAAGATGGTTTGCAGTTTATTGACCAAGTGACGTCGCTAGACCCTCAGTGCTGCAGTGGTAAATCTATGCGTGGTGCCGCTAATTCTGTGTGATGCCTGCCTGGCAAATCTATACTTTGGTTCAGGAAACTTCTAGGGTAGTGGCTAGGTGGACATTCAGATGTCTACACAGTCTGTGCAGCTAAGGAGACATCCGTCTATTCATGTCACCCACAAGGTAAGGAATGACTATTTGGTTGTCTAGTCACCCAGTAAAAAAGGTAGTTGGACTATTTTTCATAATAATAATATAACGTGAATTTCCTGGTTTGTCTTTTTTAATGGATCAAAAATAGCATTTCTCATTTTTTGTTGACACACTCCTCACTTTAGCCCAGCCAACCGCCTGTGCACATGCATTATGCCAATGACTTTTGGTGCAACATATGCTTTACAGGGGCTAATAATAACATCAACATTTCTAAATATATCAATTTTGACTTATACTCCACTTTATCGGAACTCGCCACATATGATACTTCATTATGAAGAGAATTATTTTTTCAGGAATAATCATTATTCATTTTCTTAAATGCACTGTGCTCTACCTATATCTTTAACTACAACCTTTCAAGAGTGAAATGTGAATATATAAGTTTTCACTTTCAGTGTAAAGCGAGTAAAGACAATCTTATCATAAAAGAAAACATACCAAATATGGAGCGACAGACCATGAGAAAGAAAAGCCTGCTTCCAAGAAGGCAAATTTAATCAGAATGTTAAGCTCGTTGTTCCTGATTGCAAGGACCTTTTTCTCAAAGCTTTCTTCCCAAGCAAAAAGTTTAATGATCTGCAAGTATAAGGTAATATTTCAAATTAGGCAAATGAATTTCTGAGTCGTAGAACCTCCCAGTTTTTATCAATTGCTGAGGGGGTACCCACAAGGGCTACAGTAATTTGTTTGTTGGCCTGCCTTTGATTAAGGGGGGTGTTGTAGCTCAGCAGTACAGTGTTCACCCCACAATCAGAATGACCCTGGTTCGAATCCTACCTGCTAAGATATTTTTCGCTGTGTCTTTAAGCAAGACACTTCGCACTGCGCGACCCATCAATGGTGGGGGATGAATGAGAGGCCACAAGTTGTATCTGTTGCATTTCTGATTTTTATGTATTGTAATGCTATGTAATATGTCTAATGTAATGTGTAATGTATTTATGATTGATTATATGTCCACCATTGTAAAATGACAAATTGCCTGAAGGGGACAAATAAAGTTTACTTTTTAAAAAAAAGGTTTTAAAAATACTGCTCATTGTATTGCTCATAGTGCCAGTAAAGAGTTGTGGACACAGAGGGCTGATCATCTGCTAGTCTGAAATTCTTTGTTCCATAGAATTTCTGACTCTGTGTTCAGTCATCTTTGATGCCTACATTTATAGCGGGTATCTTGTAAGCAGTTCATGGCTTAACATAGGGCTGGCGCCAACACTGCTTGTCAGTATTAATGGGGTTCAATCAAACAAACAACAAACAAACAATTTCTGAGTCATTTGAGCCTCTAGTTACTAATGTTATCACTTTTTAAAGTAATCAGAATTACACTCCTATATATGCATAGATGCAAACCTTCCAATATCAAAATACAGACATTATATGACATAATATGACTTCTTGGTTGTGATGTAACCAAAATAATAATTCAACTCTGCAAAAAGCTTTCTCTAACAATAGGGACATCAACACCAACAGGTTATGTCATTTTCCATAAATAATATAATAGTATAAAACCATAACATAGTCTCACCTTTATTCCAGCCAAGAGTTCATTCATAATCTTCATTCGGTCATCCTTAAAGGCCAACAGTTTAGCCTCTAATTTGCCTAGAACAGTAGTCATTAATCCATTGATAGGAATCATCAAGACGAGAAAGCCTGCACCAGCAAACATGGACAGACCTGTAATTGTGAATGAAAGTAGCAAAACAATAAATCCTACAGATATGCATGGGTGTAAAATAAACATTTAAAAACAGTTACAGAGATTGTTAATTCATCTAAAATGTTTTTCAACCATTCATTAAAACTATCATCCAATGCATTGTTTAACCTACCTACTTCATTGTAGAGAAGGTACAAACTGACAGAAACCTGAAGAGGACCTGACCAAATTGCCCATGCATATTGTATAAAGTCTTGGATATTGTCTGCATCTACCGACATCAAATTGACCACTTCTCCAGATGATGACACTTGTTGTGAAGCACTATCCATTGTTAAAGACTGGAGGGCAGACAGGAAACCACAAAAAGGGTAATTTAAAAACAAACATTTGATATATAAAATAAAAGATAATTTTTTAAATAGGCAAAGAAAGAAAGAAAGAAAGAAAGAGAGATGTGGAAAGATGCTTTGCTTCAGAGCTCTACTATCGTCTTTATATTCTATACAAAGCAAAAATTCTCCAATTGAGCTTGTGGTCCTAAGCAGGGATAAAAGTTAACGATCCAAAACACCTGCAAGCACAATCATCACCAAGGGGTTAGGCTCTAAGCTATAATCATGTCTTGCTTACTGAACAAAGCACACAGTGTTGTTCATAAAAATGCAAGACTGGTGCAATTAGCTATGAAATTCTTGCCAAAGTAATTAGACAAGCCTGTCAAATGTGGATCTAAAAAAGTGACAATAAGAGAGTTATGTACAGCCAGGATTTAGAAGAAGGATTCCTACATATCCTACATAAAGATGTTTTAAGAAGATGAAGAAAACATTTAAAAAAAGAAATAAAGACAATATTTCAATGTTATGAGATTTGTCATATAAAAATGAATCAGTACATAATTAATAAATAATGAATGAAAATAGATATGTTAAAAAGTGGTTGTTTCACTTACCTTCCTAAAAATGGCAGAAATCAAACAGGACCGTGTTCGTAGTGCCAGATTATTTGAGAAGAAAATTAGACGGTTGAAGAAAAGAGACTGAAGCAAAGTGGAGGAAAACAGGGCTAGGGCCAATACGTAACCTTTCCATAGAGTTTCGTCAGAATTTTGTATAAAAGCAACCAGAAGTCTGAAAATAAAGAGTTGAGTTAAAATTGATGACTTCAGCCTGTCTTTGATGCGAAAGATAAAACTTAAATAAAAAGTCAATCTCTGACATGACTTGTAGATTTCACATAATTTATTTTGATTTACTAAACATAACTTCAATAGACAAAAAAAGTTTGATCTATTTAATCTAAGACAAAGTAAACTGAATCCATTCATTAAATCTATGTTCCACTGAAATTGAAAAACATGTTCTAAAAAGTATGTCCTAACAATTGATTTAGTGGCAAAAAGTATGTCCTAACAATTCATTTCGTGGCAAAAAGTATGTCCTAACAATTCATTTCGTGGCAAAAAGTATGTCCTAACAATTCCTTTCGTGGCAAAAAGTATGTCTATAAGAGGATATTTTGGTAGCCCAAAGAGGGCAAATGACAAACAAGTCTATCGCAGTTTACTTTCACAACTCTGTTGAGAATTGGTACTCACTTAGGTCAAGTAAGGCAATTAAAGTAAAGTTTCTTGCCTAAAGAAACAACAAAGTGTCTGAATAGGTACTGAACCCATGACCCGTGCCATGGAAGTCTACTGTCTTAACAAATGTTGCCCCAATCAGACTTTAAGCCTTGAAATGAAACATTTGTTACAAAGAGCATTCAAAATGTGTCTCTTGTTGTACAGAATTAAAAAAATGGAAGAAGCATATTCTTCTAAAATTTGGTAAATATCTATGAAAACCCCTTAAAGTATTATAATAAGTCATTACCCCAAAATAAGTGGATTGCACAGCAAGAGCATATCGTCAAATAATTTCCACACTTGACACAATCCGAATTCCAGCCCGAAAGTCTTGCATAGAGTCAATATCAGAGATGGTCCTGTTTTCTTTTGGGGGGAAAATTTAACATTATCTTCCATGTATGAGGAACTAAGTTTCATATTCTGTAGAAGAGGAGCAGTTTCTGAAGTCTTGTTTACAACATTTTGTTCTTGTCTGCAGCTGTGAATAAAAATAGATAGAGTTCTCATCCAATTCTCAGATAAATTATAAATCAAACAACGCAACAAAAATAATGTCTAATATTATACACAAGGGTCCCAGAGGCTCAGAGGTATGGTTCTGGTCTTTGAAGTGAAAGGTGCTGGGTTCAAATCCCAGCAATGACAGTTGTTGTTTTTCTTCACAAAACTCGGTATAAACCTATTTGCCACTCCCCTGATCCTATGAGGGTAGGTAGGATCAAGAACCTTGTCCTATCGGAAACAGATGATAAATTTGGGGGTCCCGTGTGCAAGTTGTGCAAGTTAAAGAACACTTGGCAGTTGGAAATCAAAATTATCAAAACAAGAAGTCACAGTGGGCTGAGCATCTGCTTGGCCTAATATATTGATCCAGAGAAATCTGCCCTACACTGCAATGGTAACGGGGAATTGGATAAGAAAACAAAAATTATACACAAGGTGTTCCCCAAAACAGAGCCTAATCTCTAATTTGTAGCTAATAATAATCCACAAAGTGTTCATAAAAACAGAGTCTAATTCATCAATTTTTATTCACCGTAATTCTCTACCACAGCCTTATATGGCAAAATCTGCTCAGTTTTCCACAAAGCTGACCATGGAGCTGGCCACAACACTCCTTAGGGGTATATTGCAGTTTGGATAACAAAATAAAACAATTCTCTACCAATCTTTAAAAATCACATTAACATTGGAAAAGGGATGGAAGAAGAAGAGTCATTGTTCCTATCTGATCCAACAATGAATCATGTCAAACAGTTTCAATTCCACCTGTCTGGACAAGGTTACAAAACATGAGATTTCAGGCAAACTAACAACACAATAAAACAAAAACACAATAGTTTTTAACTGTACTCAGCGAAGTTTGAATAACGTGTCAAGTTTTGCAGGATTGCCACCAAAATTTTAAAGAAGTAAGATGAAAAATGTAGATAACGCAATAAAAAGAAACAAAAGCTTTCCTTTCAATATTAAATTGCATTGCGGCTATTATAAAAGAGATGTTTGTTGTTGAAAAAAAAAAAGAAACAACATTTCCAAAGAAAACTCATTTCTTGTTTTGCTTAAATCTTCTAATGCTCTGTCCCTCATTTTTTGTTTCAATAACTACAAAATTGTCTACAAAATAATTTTCTCATTCATTTCAATTACTTTAGTGTTAACTTAACTGCACTGTAAAAAAACAACCTATAACCACCATCTCTATAAACTTTTTCCCAATCGTTTCATTTTGTGTGGTTCAGAACACTTCTGACATAAAAGGTCATAGCACCCCTTTGCACTTGGTTTTAAGTACTCTAGTTAGCTGTCAGAACCACTGCTTTGAGTCAAAGAATTATAAATGACAGAGTGACAGTTGGCAGACTACCCTTACCTTAATTTTGAGTGCAAGATTGCACTACTCCATTTTATGAGAAACTTGGGCACAATGTTATGACTCTTATTTCTTGAGTGAAGATCTGGTAGTGATGACTCTGTGAGAGGTCTTTTATAGCCCCTTAAAATCACCCTGAAACAAGCAGATAATATTTTGGTAAAAAGAATACAATGATATTAATCTTTCTTTCTTAATCGTTTACTTTTTGTACTAATGTTGGGCTCACTTATTTGATACTCGGCAAGCAGTGAGCACTTGCTTCTAATGCTTGAAAGCAGCAAGCCAAGTAACGAGCAGTGCTGTCATCAGATGTTCAACGGTAAACAGATTGCAAGTCAGCGAGCAGCTCGGCTCAACATCAGTAAACAAGTCAAGTCTGCTCGCCAGATTTTTTAACGGCAATAGTCTTTGTGGCATGTGGCATGCCTAGCAAAAGCAATTTATTTCTGTTTCCATTTTTGTCTCATTCATTCTTAATCAACTTTCGTTGACGAGGATTTTTAAATGAAAAAGTATACAACAATTAATAAATCAATAGCAATCAATGTTTTGTTTTGTTATCCAAACCACATTATACCCCCAAGGAGTGCTGTGGCCAGCTCCATGTCCAGCATTGCTGAACACAGAGCTGGAAGAACTCTGGATAAGGTAGATAAGGCAAACAGGTGATCAACCCACTGTGCCCCGAACATTGAATGGCACAATGAGCATCATATTTTTAGGTGTTGCCCAAGTTTTGGCCATAACAATATTTACTGTTGCCTTGGTGGTAAACCCCTCAG